>JALIGW010000022.1:10188280-10325780 GCA_023053685.1 Diadophis punctatus similis | reverse complement strand
TTGTTCACATTGGGCTGTTGTGAAAATGAAGGGGCCACAAAATCGGTTGGTGACTCTAATTCTTGGCAAGAGTAGTCATATGCCAGCTCTCATTTATTGTATTTTTATTTGAATACATCAACGTAGGTGAAACAAAATCCCATTGCTTTTTAAACAAATTCCATATCAAGTGTCTCTAAAAATAGTATAAAACGACAACACCTCCCATCATTGCAACAGCCTCCGAGACTATGTGCCTTGATTGTTGAGTTGACCAAAATAAACCAGCCCTCTTTATTTTATTTATTTTATTAGTGAGACTTATATACCGCTTCAAAGTGCAAGCACTCTCTAAGCGGTTTACACCATACATAAGCAATGTATATTTAATAATAATAATGATAACAACAACAGAGTTGGAAGGGACCTTGGAGGTCTTCTAGTCCAACCCCCTGCCTAGGCAGGAAAGCCTACACCACTTCAGACAAATGGTTATCCAACTAAAAACTTCCAGTGTTGGAGCATTCACAACTTCTGGAGGCAAATTGTTCCACTGATTAATTGTTCTAACTGTCAGGAAATTTCTCCTTAGTTCTAAGTTACTTCTCTCCTTGTTTAGTTTCCACCCATTACTTCTTGTTCTACCTTATTATATCTTATATACATTATATATAAGAGCGTTTAAATAAATAAAATAAATAAATAAATAAATAAATATAAATATACCTTATTTACCTTATATAAATATAATTTATATTGCCCCCAACAATCTGGGTCCTCATTTTACCTACCTCAGTCGGAAGGATGGAAGACTGAGTCAACCTTGAGCCGGTGAGATTTGAACAGCTGAACTGCTGATCACAGTCAGCTAAAGTGGCCTGCAGTACTGCACTCTAACTGCTGCGCCACCTCGGCTCTTCTACTTCTTTGCCTAATTTTGAAAGTAGAGTTCCAAATCTCTGTGTTTTAAGGAGGTTAGCTTTTTTTTTAAATTCACCAGCCCAGGCTGAAGTGCATAGATGATGCCTACTTTTTTAAAAAATGCTCAAACTAACGCGGAGAAGTCCTCCAACTTCATTGCATTTTTATTTTAAGACTGATCTCCTTATTGCAACGTTTATAGGCTCCACCTATGTTGATCCCCAATGCTTCCTAGATTGACCATGTAATATGAGATCACTCAGTCATTCCTGGGAAAGAAAGCTCTTGCCTGCAGAAAACCTGATGCTGTTGTAAAACTTTTGGACTTTTTAAAATTAAAAGAAAAAAGGGAAAGACCACCTCACCACTTTGTTCATACATGAAAACAAATGCAGCTCATTTGCCCTCACTTTTTATGGAGAGGAAAGAAAACTAGTTGTAAATATAGGGAGGAATTGTGCTGCTCTTATCACTGAGTCTAGTGATAAGTTAAACTAAAGTTAGTTAAGTTAAACTAAGTCAAACTAAAATCGATTCGTAACATCGTATCTTATTGTACAAGTGCATTAGTGGTATCACATAGAAGTTACCCTTCATTACTAATACTTTTCAGCTTTCTATCATACAGCAACATCCATGTATGATGCAAAATATAGGTAGTCCTTGAGTTACAGTCGTTCATTTAGTGGCAGTTCAAAGTTATGACAGCACTGAAAAAAATGATTATGACGTCCTGACACTTATGACCATTGCAGCATCCCCATAGTCCAGGGGCGGGTTGCTCACTTACCTTGCTGCTGGAGCCATGCGCGCGCATCTCCACGCTTCGGGGGGGGGCGCTCGCTACGCGCGCGCTCTCTCGCACACGATTTTGCTTCTGCGCATGCACGGAAGCAGAATCGTGCCGAAATCTCACGTGGGGACGCGCGCGCGAGAGAGATTTTGGTGCGATTTTGGTTCCGTGCATGCGCGGAGGCAAAATCTCACCGAAATCTCTCTCGCGCGCGTGTCCCCTCACGAGATTTCGGCGAGATTTTGCTTCCGTGCATGCGCAGAAGCAAAATTGCCTGAAAATCACGGAAAAAAAATGGCGACGTGGTGGTTGGACCGGCAGAGAGGGCTCCGGAGCGGTTGCAAAATCTGCCACTCCCTACCGGTGCTGCGTACCAGGGAGCTCCGGTAGGAACCCACCTCTGGCGTAGTCATATGATCAAAATTTAGGCAATGGCAATTGGCATATATTTATGACAGTTGCAGTGCTCCAGAATCATGTGATCACCACTTTCAATTTTGCCAGCTGGTTTCCAACAAGCAAAGTCAATGGAGGAAAGCAGATTTGTTTAAGGACCGCATGAGTCACTTTACAGTTTTGCTTAACAACCATAGGAAAAAAAAGGGTCATAAAATTGAGCACAAGTCACTTAACTGCTTTGGTTAGCGACAGAAATTCTGGTCCCAACCGTGGTTGTAAGTCAAAAACTACCTCTATGTTACTGCAGGAGGAAAAGTGAGACAACACAATTTACTTCATTCATGTAAAAGAAGCTATTATCGTCTCCTTTCTCAGAGTAACCTTCCAATCTGATGTCCCCCAGAAGGATTTTACTGGTCATTCTAGCAACAATTCCTGGAACTGTAATCCAGACATTTTTGGAGAGGTCCAGGGGGAAAAGGTATAAGTAAATCAGGATGCACTCTTAGTCAGTGAGTGTTCTTGAGCTTAGTCTACATTTATCATATCATCACTGAATCATACAGCTGGTTCTTGGGTTATTTCCTCCAACCTTCTATTTCATTCAGAAAATCAAAATTTTATATTTTATATACATTTCGTGAATGTGTGTATATATGCACACACGTATACACATTTTTTGTGTATGTATGTATATATGTATGTATGTATGTATGTATGTATGTATGTATGTGTATATCAGAGGTGGGATTTACTTACCTTCCCTACCGGTTCGCAAATGTGAGTGCACGCGCCTCATCTGTGCATGCGCACAGCCTTCTGCGCATGCACAGTGCTTGCGCATTATGTCGGGGAGGGTGGGCGGAGCCTCCTGCAGTCGCTGATACCAGTTCGCACAATCCGGAGAGAACCGACTGAATACCACCACTGGTGTATATATATATGTACATATACATATTTATGCATGCATATATATTATATACCGTATAATGTTTTTCTGCCGAGTCACCTGGTATACCCAAATATGGGAGGGAGCATACTGCATACTTGTGGCTTAGAGGGTAAAAGCACTGCCTAACAAGGCAAGCAACCCGGGTTCGAATCCTAGAAGGGTATGGCTAGCTGATGAGAGCTAAATAGCTTGAAATAAATCTATACTAGTCTCCCTTTATTTCTTTATCAGTTCTTTGTAAGTTTGAATATACAGTATGTGTGTGTGTGTGTGTGTGTGTGTGTGTGTGTGTGTGTGTGTGTGTATCTATCTATCTACCTATCTATTTATCTATATCTATCTCTATATTTCTATCTCTATATATTTATATCTAGCTATCTAGATCTAGATCTAGATCTAGATATATAGCAGATAGTTAGTAGCTAGCTTCTACTTGAAGAACTTTAGTGACAGTCATGTATCCCCCTATATACAATTAATTTCATTGATGAAACTCTCTTATTGGCATTAGAGAGTTCTTCAACAATTTAACCCACAATTTGTCCTTGTCATGCATTCCTATTAAATCCAAGTCCCTCCCTCTTAGACAAGACAAAATAAATATTTGCATCCTTCCATGTGGCCAAGTGCTAACGTGTCCTTACTCTTCTATGCCCAGGGCTAAACATGTTCCCTCCCTTCCACCTTTCTTGCCTTTATGATCTCTTCATAGTCTTGTTAAAATGAACAACACACCCAACATCCTGTTTGCACTTACGATGACCTTCTGCAGTGGGCAGCGCTGACCACCCAAGATGGGTGAATGAGGGTCCCTCCACAGATCAGTCTGCATCCGGCGAATAGGCCAGCCTGCCACGGCTGGGAATTGGGCAGACATGGTTTTCCCCCCAGGACCCTTTCTCCTTCCGCTGCAGCGGCTAGGGGGAAAAAAGAGAATTAAAATGAATAAACTGCAAACCAAGGAAGAAAGCATCCCAGAAGAACTGAAAGATGCATTAAAATCAGAAATCAAGGAACCTACCGTATTTTTCGGAGTATAAGACGCACCTTTTTCCTCCCTAAAAGTGGCTGAAAATTTGGGTGCGTCTTATACTCCGAATGTAGCTTTTCCGAAGCTTTTTTCCCCAGCCCTAACTAGGTGCTAACGATCTTCCCAGCTCTTACCTTGCAGGCTCTTTCATTGTTACTCTCTCAGAAGAATGTTTTTCCAGCCCTAAGTCTTTGCAGGTTTTTTTTTCATTGCTCTACTTGCTCCGAATAAGTTTTTTCCAGCCCTAACCAGGTGCTAACGATCTTCCCAGCTCTTACCGGCTTGCAGGCTCTTTCATTGTTACTCTCTCAGAATAAGGTTTTTTTAAGTCCTAACCAGGGGATAAAATAATGTGCTGAAGCTGACCAGACTAAGGACGCTAGCCAGATGAATACCTGGTAGGCAGATTTTTTGGCCTATTTTCCTCCCCAAAAACTAAGGTGCGTCTTATACTCCGAAAAATACGGTAGTTCTAAGAAAGGATGAGATTCCCTTTTGATCTCAAGAAGATATATTACAGATCTCTTTTCTTAAGGAGATCCATCTGGTAGGACCAAGAAGAAGAGCCTTCTCCATAGTGGCTCCCTCCCTGTGGAATATCATCCCTGCAGAGATAGGAATGGCCTCCACTTTTACACTCTTTCTAAAGGCCCTGAAGACATAGTTTTGCGAACGACCTGGGGAACCCCAGGATTATATGAAGCCCATCAAACGGTTGGCTTAATTGTTGTTGCCAAGGTGGTGGGTGTTATTGACTTTTGTATTAGAGTTTTATTTCTGTAAGCCGCCCGGCGTCACCGTGAGTGAGTTGGGAGGCCATATAAATGTTCCTAATAAATAAATAAATACATCTCCACAGAGCATTCAGGTGAAGGAACACCTGTGCAAGGGCGAACATTTCCTACATAAAAATCTCATCTAGTTGCTATTTACTGCGGTGAAGAGAAAATTTATTTATTTATTTATTTATTATTGGTTCTTCTATGCCGCCCTACTCCTGAGGGACTCAGGGCGGCGTACAGCGTTGTATAAGAACAGCAGATAATAAACACAGTTAAAAACAATTAAAACATTTAAAAAGTTAAAAATAGTTACCATCAAACATACCGGGGGAGAGCTCAGATGGAACTAGTCTCCCCCTCCCCCCCGCCTGTAGGAAGAGCCATGTCTTAACGGCTTTTCGGAAGGCTAGCAGGGTGGGGATGGTTCGGGTCTCTGGGGGAAGTTGGTTCCAGAGCACGGCCCCCCCACAGAGAAGGCCCTCCCCCTTGGGCCCGCCAGCCGGCATTGTTTGGCTGACGGGACCTGGAGGAGGCCCACTCTGTGGGCCCTAACCGGTCGAAGGGAAGTATGAGGCAGAATGCGGTCCCGAAGGTGCCAGCCTCTTTGAGATTCAGCTTCATCAGCAGGGAATCAGCAAGGAATTCAGACACAGGGCTTGCTGAGTTGAAAGAGTGCATTAATGTGGGAGGAAAAGTCTTACAACGTCTGCTACAACATCTTACCTGTCAACGACTTCTTCAGCTTCAACCTCAATAATACACGGGCAAACAATCGATACAAACTCAAGGTAAACCGCTCCAAACTCGATTGCAGAAAATACAACTTCAGCAACAGAGTGATCAATGCCTGGAATGCTCTACCCGACTCCGTTGTTACATTCTCAAACCCTCACAGCTTCAACCTTCAACTGTCTACCGTGGACCTCACCCCATTCCTAAGAGGTCTGTAAAAGGGGCGTGCATAAGTGCACCAGCGTACCTACCGTCCCTGTCCTACTGTCCCCATTTATTTGTATTCATTTCCTTCATTCATGTCCATGTTCATATTTGTACCTGCTATCTTGTCCATGTTTGACAAACTAATAAAATAAATAAAATAAATAAAAGTGGTGTGGTGGCCTAGAGGTGGAGCTCTCGCCTCACAATCAAGAGGCTGTGTGTTCCATCCTAGGTAGAGGCAGATATTTCTCTCTCTAGGCACAATGAGAATATATCTGCTGTGAACTCTGCATTGGCGACAGGAAGGGCATCCAGCTAGTAAACACTCAGCTCCATTCAATTTCCCTGACTCCACCCCGCAAGGGATTACGGGGTCATTAAAAGACAAAAAAATTAATGAGGGAGGAAGTGTGTGTGTATTTGTATATGAGTCTGTGTGTGTTGTGGCAGTGTACGTTGTGACAATCGAGAGGAAACACAAAATACAGCAAAGTAAAGGGAACTGCTTCCTGATGTCTCCATTCAGCCTTGAGAAAATTAACTCAGCTTTCAGTGTAAGCCGTAAATCGGCTCACCTCAGTTTTCCAAAGTGGGTATGCAGGAAACTTCCTGATTCCTCAGTTCTGGAAAAAGCTCATCTTTTTTTCTTTTTCTTTTTCTTTTTTGCAGAAAAGGGAGCCCTTCCCTCCAACAGAAATGTCAGGTATGATTAAAAGGACTTCAACTGCTACTCAACTCCCCACCTCTCTGCCTAGAGGGGTCACCACAACAATTATATTTGTTTTTATGATGTTTCCATTTATGAAATATGGGAGAAAGGCATTTGCGGGAGGCTATAACAACTTGCCTAGCCCTGCATATGGTGCAATGCAAGAGGGGTGTGTGTGTGTGTGTGTGTGTGTGTGTGTGTGTGTGTGTGTGTGTGTGTGTGTGTGACTCAGCTTTACTCAAGAGTTGGAAGGGACCTTGCAGGTCATCTAGTCCAACCCCCTGCCCAAGCAGGAGACCCTACATCTGCCTCTCCCTAGGATTGAACTCACAACCTCCTGATTGTGAGGCAAGAGCTCCACCTCTAGGCCGCAACAGCAGTGTGCATGTGTGTGTCCTTGGATTGACCCTGGATTCACCTCACCCCTGTCACCCCCAACTCACATTCAAATATATTCACTGTATCTAAAGAAAAAGCATGTATGTTTCCATTATCTTTACCTGAAGATGCCATGAGCAAAATGGCAGCCAGAAACTTGAAGAAGAGATGTAACATGGTTCTTAACAACAATAATAATTCCCGGGAATAAGATCTGTTGGAAACAAGAATATTCAGAAATTTAAGAGGATAACATTCCGCCATCTTGGTTTAAAAGCCATTGGCATGAATCTCCCAGAAAACAGACACATAGAACCTTTGCTTTTACAGGAAAAAGTAAAGAATCGTAGATTTCTAAATGGCTTTTCCAAAAAGTGGGCAACCTGAAGTTGGAAGGCTGGAGTCAGCCCCCTCAGCTTCTTTATGTTGCAATCCTCAGAGCCCCTTCACCCATTCTTGTCCAAAGCTGCAATGGGGTTCTAGCCATTTTGTGGTGCTGAACAAATAGACTCAGTTTGCTCTAGTTTGCTCTAGTAGTGAAGGCACCCAGCTAGAAATCAGGAGGCTGTGAGTTCTAGTCCCATTTTAAGCATGAAAACTGGCTGGGTGACTTGGGGCCAGTCCTCCTTTCTCAGTCCAGCTCACCTCACAGGGTTATTGTGGTGGTGAGGAAAATAGGAGGAGGAAGCAAAGAGTATGTTCACTGCCTTGAATTGCTTATTAAAAACAAAGAGATGGGATATAAATTTAAAAAATAAATCTATACGCTCAATAAATAAATCTTGCTGATAAATGGCACTCAAGCATACCTTCACCCGATGCTACAAATTACAGAAAAGCAAGTTAAAAAGCCAGATCATGCTGATTTACAATCACAGGGAGTTTTCCAGCACCTCAATACAAGTGCATGTAACCAAGATACAGTATTAAGGCTGTGATGCAATACAGGAACACAAGAACCACAAAAGTGACAAAGAACTCCACAGAGAAGGAGAAATCTCCCAAGTACCGGTAGATGGATGAGGCCTAAGTATTGTTGCATTTCATCCCAGGGTTTTAGATAAAAAAATAGAAATCTCTAATCAAACCTAGCCTAGCCTAGCCTAGCCTAGCCTAGCCTAGCCTAGCCTAGCCTAGCCTAGCCTAATTGCATAACTTTAAATACAGTATTATAACAGAATTGCTTAGCAAAAACAAAGATTCTTCCAAATCTAGGATGGAAACAGAAAATTCAAGCTCTGCTGTATAATCCCCTGGTATTCATCTGTTCCTCCCCCAAATTAATTGGCAGCCATCAACCCCAGAAGACTGCCCAATGCTTATCCTCCCGAAACCAACTCCTTGGCTAGAGGTGGTAATTTACATCTGTTCCACATCTGTCGAGTTCCATAAATCAAGGCTGCAAATATCCCTGTTCGTTTACTGGAATAAAATGATCGAATTAATGATCGAATTAGCAGCTGTCAATGTTGAGATCTCCTGACAACCAATTTCCTATGCCTCCAGTAGGGTTTTTCATCATGATGCTCCTGGAAAACACATACATTTGTACAGAGTTTGAAATCAATTACAGCAAGGAAGTATAGGCGGTTCTTACCCCCAAGATGTGGGAATTCAATGATTTGCTTCCCAGTCCCCTTCTAGCTTTTATTTGGAATCCTGGCTCGGATTAGCCAATCTTGGGTTAATCAGGAAGTGCTTCTTAACACCCCGCCTTTATCTCTCTTAGCGAGTGACTAGGACCAAATCCACTGTTCAGATGGAATAACTTCCTGATGATATAACAGGTGACTGTGAAAGGAGGAGGAAGAGGCCCCTCAAAATTTGCCATATTGAAAGTCGAATCACACAAATCTCGCCATTTATTACTGGACACTAGTTCTCCCTTGCACAAGCTGTCTGAATCATTTGCTCCGGTGACAGGTTAACTTTGCCGCAAATCGTTCCAATGTGGTTTGGAAACGCAGCTGGCCTTTTTATGAGCTAAGGTGAATTGGTTGCCTCCAGCAGCGTATTACAGGTACCATTTTTTATCACTGCGTTCATCCCTTTACTCAATTACCTCTGGCATTTATTAACTACTGTCTCTGCCCAAATTGGCACCTGTAGTGATACTTAATTATAACCCATAAATAAAGGTTAGAAGGGGACAGAAGTTCATTCAAATTCGCATTTGAATCTGAACTTAATTTATGTCTCATTTCCTGAAACAACATGCACATTGGAAAAACATTTGTACTCTTGTGGCTATCTTTCTCTAACTGTTGCAATATAGCTCTCCAACCTGTGTGTGCCAAAATATGAACACTAGATGGAAAAAGCACCCAAAAGCACACATGTTGGTGAACAGCAAATGAAAACCCTTGCATTAGCATACTTACAAAAATGTAAATAATTAAAAAAAACATTCATACAAATTATTTGTTCTGTGAGATGGATGAATATATAAGTTTGGTAAATAAATAAATAAAAACACAAACACCCCCCAATTAAAAGAATTCAGCATGAACATGTATGAATTGTTGTATGCATTTTAACCTACGAAAGAGGGGGTCAACCTATTCTCCAAAGCACCTGAAGGCAGGACAAGAAGCAATGGATGGAAACTAAACAAGGAGAGAAGCAACCTAGAACTAAGGAGAAATTTCCCGACAGTTAGAACAATTAATCATTGCAACGACTTGTCTCCAGAAGTTGTGGGTTCTCCAACTCTGGAAGTTTTAAGAAGAAATCGGACAACCATTTGTCTGAAGTGGTATAAGGTTTCTTGCAGGGGGTTGGACTACAAGACTGACAGAGTGAGAATTAATCTCACTGAGGTGATGTTTGATCTTTTTCCGGAATTCTGACGTTAGAAATGAAACCGCAGTTTAAAGATTCTAATTAAAATATTTATTTCGGTACAAAAACAATAAATTCTAATTAACTACATGACTGATATAAAATGTAGGATTTCCCTCAATGGAAGTCAGGAAAAAAAAGGGTAGAGCAGAGATTGGAATGCACATATGCGTACAAGAACAAATCAATCACGTGCTCAGGAATAAACCATGATATTAGATAGGGATGCTTCTCCCTGCATATACATGTAATAGGCAATAAATCATACCGTGACAAAGACCTTCCAACTCTGTTATTCTGTTAATTTTCTGTTAAAAAGATTAAAGAACAAAAAAAACTGAACAGAAAGTGCCCTTGGGAGATTTGTCTGTTCCTGTAAAAATCAGTCACAACAAAAATGGCAAACGCAAATAAATTTAATCTTAGCAAAAGATGAGAAACCAGAGTAACTTTAAAAAATGCTACAATGTGTTAGCAAACAGAAAGCTAGATTAAAAAATTACTAAAGTGCAATTAACAATAATCTCAAGAAAAAAAATACTAGCGTGTACAATGAAATTAAAAACTAAAAGTACCAAAGATTTCAAATAGAGGAAAAATAAATACATCTTTCAGAATGATGCAAAGAATTATAACAATGAAAATTCTGAAGGAGAGTTTTTAAGAATGGAGTCAGAAATTAGTAGCCACTATATCAATGTCAGTAAATATGTTTGCTTCTATGAAAAGACTATTCCCAAAAGATGTTATAGACAAAATGAAAGATGTAGACCAAAAATTATCTGACAAGATAAGAGAGAGTATTGAAAGTGGATTTACAGCTGACAGACCAAGAGAATGACTTAGTAAAAAGATGTTTCACTGGATCTCTAAAAGAAATTGGCTGAGGTTTTAAAAATATAAATGACAAAGCAAGAAAATAACCTGGATAATTTTTCCTAGTGTATTTACAAAAGAGGCTTATTAAAGCCTTGAATAACTCTGTGCAATGGAACAAAGAAGAAATAAAATAGAAGCCTATGACAATATTTGAATGAACTAAAGGTTAAGGCTGTTAGAAGGAGAAGAAAGGAATATAAAATTGGTTTATTTGATCAAGGTTAAAACAAGATACTTCTGGCAACCGTTTATGGACTTTCTGCTGATAGCAGGACTGAAAAGATGACGTTTTATAGATTTGTCTACAAATAAGAAATGGGATTTGGGATGAAGAGGTAAATGTTTGTAATCTTAGAGGGAGTGAAGAGTCACTAAATTTGTTTACATTTATAATGAAGATTAGAAGTCACATTTTATATATATTTTTCTCTTTATTATATTCTTACTTTTCCATTTCCCCCCCTTCTTTCTTTTTCTTGCACATTTTATTCCTTCCCTTCCCTTCCCATCCTCCCTTCCCTTCCCTTTTTAAAAATTTAGTTTAAATCTGATGGATGCCTTTTAGTACAATTGGTTAGGTGGAAAAGGTATTACCAGACTCTCCCTGGTTTTTTTTTTCTTTTGCTGCTTTGGAGAATGCTTGCTTTCTTCTACTATCCTGCTGAATTGAACTTCTGATTATGGGTAGACAAATAGCATTATGAAGAGAAGAGCATCAATGATGGGCAGATATAGCATCTATAAAAGTATTGCAGGAAAGGAGGAAATGAAAACTTTTAATACACATACTTACATCCAATGTCTGCTTAGGATTGGATACTGTAGTAGGAATTATATGTGTAAATATCAATATACAGAGTTATTCAAAAAGAATGAACCGATTTCATGACGCAATATTTTATTAAGGAAAAGTAATACAAAACTCCAGCCAAGTCACAAGTATTCTACTCACAATCAACTTTTATTTCCTGTCTTACAAGTGTTCAATGTGGCCACCACCTTCAGCACGGGCAACATCAATGCGATAAGAGAATTCCTCCCAGGCGCGTATCAGCATATCACAATCCACTGATTTGATCGCTGTTGTTATTCGATGTTTAATGTCATCGAGGTTAGCGGGTAGCAGTGGCACATAAACGCGATCTTTTACCATTCAAAACTTAGATAACTCCTCTTTCAAATGGTCACTGACTCATTACATGACGATGCTTGAGAACTGAAGCAATGTGTCATGAAATCGGTTCATTCTTTTTGAATAACCCTGTATATGCATGCAAATTAGCATATTATGTACATATACATAGGCTGTTTTCTCTGGACTCACTAGCCCTCAACGCTGATCAAAGATGCTCCCCAACCATACTTTTATTTTGCTTGACCTTACTTTTTGTGATGCATGACAGACCAAACTTGAGTAATTTTCCTGCAAGGACAGTGTCCTAGAGCAGGGCTCTCCAACCTTGGCAACTTGAAGAATTGTGGACTTCAACTCCCATAATTCCTCAGAAGCTGGCTGTACCCAGAGGAGACTGCCATGTGTTGTTTGATCTAGTGTGGGTATCTTGGGCTTGCAACATCCATTCTGGGTAAAAAGAGGCTATCTTAAATTGGGTGTTTGTGTGAACTCCTCTCAAAGGCATCTGCTTGGAGAGAAGTGAATCAGAGAGGGTGTGTGCACAGCTGCATTTTAATGCAATAAAGGGGATAGCTATGAGGACCAACTAGTCAGCATCACTTTGTGATTCTCTATTAAGTGACCATAAATCTGCTAGTCTTTAATGTGACAAAAACCACTTAGTTGTTTTTGCAGGGGGGGGGGGATAACCACATAATTTGCACATAATTCAGCCTTTTTGAACTCCATGCCCTCTACATGTCCTGGGATTTCAAAATCCGGCATTCCTAAACAACATAGCCCATGTTGACTGGCAGGGTAATAACTGAAGTCCCAATATACAGGTAGTCCTCAATTTATGTCACTGACGTATGACCGGTCCTCACATTTATGACGGTTGCAACATCCCCACAGATACCCTGTTACCCCCCCAAAATAAGACATCCCCTGATAATAAGCCCAATTGGGCTGTTAAGTGCATGGCAATAAGGCCAAGCGCTTATTTCAGGGTTCAAAAAAATATAAGACGGTTTTATTTTCGGGGAAACACGGTAGGTAATCCAAATTTGGGTGCCGGGAACTGGCGTATATTTACAATGGTTGCAATATCCTGGATCACATGATTACCATTTGTTACCTTCTGACTAGCAAAGCCAGCAGGTGAAGCCAGATTCGCTTAACGACTGCATAGTTCACTTAACAACAGCAGTGATTGGCTTAACAACCGTGGCAAAAAAAAGTTGTAAAATTGGACGCGACTCACTTTACAATTTAGCAACAAGAATTCTGGTCCTAATTGTGTAAGTCAAGGACAACCTGCATTGGAAGAATAAAATTGCTTTAGTTTATTAAGATTGGTGAATTAAAAAAATACATTGGTTAATTGTATATTCGGGGTTCTTAGAAATAGGGTGAGGGGCTGCATCAGATGTGAAAGGTATCCCCTGATTGTGGGTGCAGGTGAGGAAAGACTTTTATCCACAGACGCCAAAAGAAGGAGATTAATTTATTAATCTATTTTTAAATTTCATTTATTTATTAACTTTATATGCCACCCATCTCGCTATCAAGAAACTCTGGACTTTAGTTTGACTTTCAATGGATTATACAGGTAGTCCTCAGCTTACGACCAGAAGTGAGCCCAAAATGTCCTTCTTTTTTTTCCTTTTTTTTCATTAATTTTTTTTCTCTTAACAAACATTACATCATTAATCAATCAGTGTGTCATCTGGGTACAAAGTTTTTGTGTCAACGTATTTTACATTTACCACCATTTTCTTAATATATACCGGTATATATATCTTTAGTTTTACATTTCAATTTAACTTATCTTCTATTAAAACATTTTCCTTCCTGCTTTATTTAATTTCATACCTCTTTTTCTTCATATCCATTTTCTATCCAATGATAAAAATGCTCCCATATAATACTCCGATTCTTCCTTCCCTTTAATTGCCAATGTTAATCTATTCATTTCTGCACATTCTAATATTTTCTTAATTATCTCTCCCTTTGTAGGGATTTTTTCCGCTTTCCAATTTTGTGCAAATACAATTCTAGCTGCAGTTATAACATGAATAATCAAATATACATTTTTTTTACTATATTTCTCTGACAGAATACCCAACAAAAACAGCTCTGGTTTTAAATCAATGTGTTGTTGCGTCATCTTCTCTAACCATATTCAAATTTGTTCCCAGTAATTTCTCGCTTCTGCACATGTCCACCACTGGTGATAATATGATCCCAGTGTCTGGTGGCATTTCCAACATTTAGTTGATTTACCTTTAAACATTTTTGCCAGTCTTTCTGATGACATGTGCCATCTATGAAACATTTTATACAAATTATATTTATATGCTGTCACCACTGTTAATTAATTGAGCCCAAAATTTCTGTTTTTAAGTGAGACATTTGTTAAGTGAATTTTACCCCCTTTTACGACCCTTCTGGCCTTGGTTGCTAAGTGAATCACTACAGTTGATAAGTTAGTAACCCGGTGGTTAAGTGAATCTGGTTTCCCCATTGACTTTGCTTGTAGAAAGGAGATCACAAGACCCCCAGCGAAGGTCATAAATATGAACCGGTTGCCCAGCATCTGAATTTTCCTCATGTGACCTTGAGGATGCTGGAAAGGTCATAACTGTGAAAAACAGTCATAAGTCACTTTTTTCAGTGCCGTTGTAACTTTGAACAGTCATTAAATGAACTGTTGTAAGTCAAGGACAACCTGTAGAAGAGTCGGATTTAACCCAACCCCTGTTGTTACAGGAATTCAAGATTGATGTCCATGTACGAGGGTGAGTCAAAACGTAATGCCATTTTCTTTAGGACAGGTATAATTGCCAACACAGGAACATGCAGCATACATCAAAATGAAGCTGGTCCTCTGTGGATCACATCCCTACTTCTCAACATAGTCACCGTTTCTCTCAATAGCAATGTTCCACCTTCGAATGAGAGCATGTATCCCTGCCTCGTAAAATTCTGTTGACTGTTCTTTGAGCCACTTCTTCACTGCAGTTTTCACTTCCTCGTCAATGGAATAATAATCGTCCATACTCACCAGATTTAGCGCCTGCAGACTATCATCTCTTCGGCCCCATGAAAGAGGGTTTGAGAGGCAAACATTATTCCAGTGACGAGGAAGTGAAAACTGCAGCGAAGAAGTGGCTCAAAGAACAATCAACAGAATTTTACGAGGCAGGGATACATGCTCTCATTCGAAGGTGGAACATTGCTATTGAGAGAAACGGTGACTATGTTGAGAAGTAGGGATGTGATCCACAGAGGACCAGCTTCATTTTGATGCATGCTACATGTTCCTGTGTTGGCAATTATACCTGTCCTAAAGAAAATGACATTACATTTTGACTCACCCTCGTATAAACTCCTGACAACATTCCTGTTTCATAAAAATACACCTTGAATCACACTGAAGGGTTGAAAAGGTTGCAACAGGGTTCTTTAGGATATCCTGTTTCTAAAGAAACTCCCACAGAAACCTGCCCAAATATTTCTTGACTTCTTAACCCTGGTGTTAAACACTCCTTTGAGCCACAATGCTCTACAAGGAGTTTCCAAACACTTATATTTTGGGTTGCCCAATTCTGTGCTTTTATATGCATTATCATCTCTCTTTTCTCATCTGAAAAATTGAACTACCGTAAAGTCTTTTCTTGCTAGGCTTGCGTATTTTCATTTACAGGTGGTCCTCGACTTACAACACTTCATTTAGTGACCGTTCAATGTCACAATGGCACTGAAAAATGTGACTTATGACCATTTTTCACACTTACGACCATTGCAGCATCCCCATGGTCATGTGATCAAAATTCAGAAGTTTGGCAACTGATTCATATTTATGACGGTTGCTGTGTCCCTGAGTCATGTGATCATCTCTTGCAATCTTCTGACAAGCAAAGTCAATGGGGAAGCCAGTTTCACTTAACAACCGTGTCACTCACTTAACAACTGCAGTGTGTCAACAGTGCAGAGATTCATTTAACAATCATGGCAAGAAAGGTCGCAAAATGAGGCAAAATTCACTTAACAAATGTCTCACTTATCAACAGAAATTTTGGGCTCAGTTGTGGTCATAAGTCAAGGACTTACTTGTATAATATTTGACGCTTGGTCTTAGGGCAATAAGAAAGGTTTGATCGGATTTGATTTGACCTGATCTCTAAATGTAGATGTGCCCTTTTTACAATAGTCATAAAAAGATCATTGATAGAGTCTTGATCCTCAAGAATATTATAGGCACTATACTCTATTTTTCTTTTTGTAACATCTATCCTTTGACGCATCAGGGTTGAAGGGGAAAACTGCAGGCAAAATGGAGTTTTTGAACTTCTGGAAAAATCTCTAACTTCCTCGTGTGTCCTCAGTGCCTTTGGCTAATGCATATTTTTTTTTGAAGTGCAAACTCAGTATCAGCATTCCCAAATGTAATTAAATAAAAACTGGAAGCAGGTTTCGGGAACTGGTAAAGTAACCTTGTCAGTTTTTGATGGTGCAGTCAGTGACACAGCCCAAAAGTGGCTTGGCTTGAAGACATTTTAATCCCCTGCAAACAAAGCAGTAACAGGGAAGTGTAGACTTGTGCATTAGACATAAAGTATTGTTAGAATTTTTCACAATCAGTAACGCCAAGACAAACCAACCTTGGTATAATGTTGGGAAATCAACTGGAGAGCAATGCCCACAAACAGAGTTTTGTTCTTCAGTATACCTTTAAATGGAGAACTCTCTGCTATTAAATAAGAATACATGGTCACCCTAAATATAAATAACAGGAGGCACATCTGGTTGCAATCAGTTTGCAGAGCCGAGGTGGCGCAGCGGTTAGAGGCAGGTACTGCAGGCCACTTTAGCTGACACTGATCCGCAGGTCAGCGGTTCAAATCTCACCGGCTCAAGGTTGACTCAGCCTTCCATCCTTCCGAGGTAGGTAAAATGAGGACCCAGATTGTTGGGGGCAATATAAATATATATTGCTTACTGGTGTAAACCGCTTAGAGAGTGCTTGCACTGTGAGGCGGTATATAAATGTCACTAAATAAATAAATAAATAAAATTTGTCTTAAGTATTGCCTCCTCTCCTCTCCTCCTCCTCCCCCCTCCCCCTCCCCCTCCTCCTCCTCCTCCTCTTCCTTCACCTTCAAATGTCAGTCTTGATCCTAGTGACTGCTTGAATTAGTTCCTGCAATTTTCTTGGCAACATTTTTGGAAATGGTTTGCCATTACCTTCTTCCTAGGGTTGACAGAGAGTGACTGGCCCAAGTCACCCAGGTGGCTTCGTGCTTAAGGCGGGAGTAAAAGTCGGTTTCCCAAGTCCTAGCCTTAACCTCTACACCAAACTCATGTTCCTTCTGTCTCCCTCTCTGCCTTGTCTACCAACATAAAGTGAACAATGCAAGTGTGACGTGAATTCAGACAATAGCACTTTGTGCCTTTCATTCATGAATTCATTGCACAAAAGAAGAAACTGGGGCCCTGCCTGTATGACTAGATGCCCATTTGTCAAATAGGGTTTCCTTTTGCAGACATTTCCTTCATGCAATCAATTTGTGATGGGATCAGGAAGGACTGTCTTGATACCTTCTCAGCAATTAGCGTACCCTGAAAGGGGACCAGCAAAGAAGCCCATAGGCCAGGGGTGTCAAACTCAATTTCATTGTGGGCCGCATCAGGGCTGTGGTTGACCTCGGGAGGGGGGTGGCCGACTGGGTGGGCATGGCTAACTGGGTGGGCGTGGCAAGCTTGATGCCACTCCCCAAACTGCTGGTATGTTTCCTCTTCGCACTGGGTAGACTGGGCCGAAGCCACGCTGGCCCGAAGTTTCCTCTTTGCATTGAGTAGACCGGGCCGAAGCGACGCAGGCCAGCCCCTTACATTTTCCAGGACAGCCCCACGGGCCGGTTCCGACCACATCACAGGCCAGATCCGGCCCACAGGCCTTGTGTTTGACACCCCTTCTACAGGCGGTTGTGACAGTCACATCCTGATTTCTGAGGCAAGAATGCAAATCGTATAATTTGTATGAAGTTATCTGCACATGCTGTCTTGCTCCTCCTCCCCCTGTAGAGGATTAAAGAGGAAGAGGATTAAAAGGAAATCTGGATTTTTTCCAAGGATGTTCCTGGGTGAAGGTTGGAGCCAAATTCCAAGAAATCCTTTGTCTTACAGGATCAGCTATTGCACCTGTGGGAAGAGAGGTTTCCAGAATTAAAAAGCCACTACATATCAGTAGTGGGTTCTAAAACCCTTTACTACCGGTTTATGTGCGGTCTCGTGTGCGTATGTGACGTTTCTTCGCATGCACGTGTCCCGGGTGGATGGGCGGAGTCTCCCACCGCCGGCGCTACCGGTTCTTAGAACCGGGCCAAATCGGGAGCAATCCACCGCTGCTACGTATGTTGTAGTTGCAACCTTCCTTCCATTTTTGCTGCACTGGAGGAAGCGGAAGAAGAAAAGCACAACCACATTTCTGCCTGATCACCCAACTTGCCTTGAAGGAACAAAGCAGACATTCTACATTTTTGCTCAGATACTCTCAGATATCCTGCTATTTGCCCCAAGCAGTGTCAGCATGGTAATTCATTTCTGGACATGGAAAGATGAGAGATACTGTAATTCCTAGGAAATAAGCAGAACATATGCCTCCAGCGACAGACTCATTCTGGAAAGCTGGTTTCACAGCCAACAATCAAGACCAGCCTGTCCGCCTCACCTGTAGCACCCCATGCCGAATGCAGAGATTGCACTGGCTGCGACTTCTCTGCTTCCTGTATCAGCAGGTGTCATGGGTTGTAAGAATGGCCTTGGGAGACAGAAGGAAGAGCTGCAGCCTAAGCCAACAGCCCGGTAAACAAAAACTTGAGTCTGAAGGAGGAGGAGTGAACCAAGCATGTCAGAAGGGAGATCCCTCTCCGGTTTTCAGGAGAGTAAAAATAAGGGGCAGGAGGGTATTTTCAGACTTGCAAGTTTTTGTTAATATCACCTTCCAATAAAGAGGACAAAGATGCCTAGGAGCTTGGATAGTCTGGTTGTTGTGGCCCGCCCGCAGCTTGTGCAGCCTGGGCCTTTGGAACCTTCAGTACCTCTTGGCAGTGCTGAGAAAGGAGGGGCTACTCCTTTCCTGAATGCAAGAGCATGCAGGGCTGCCAAAAGGCAGAAACGTTTACTCTGGAGGAGGTCTACTCGGGAGTAAGACTTGGGGCTAATTGGTCACTCCCCTAGTCTATTTAAGGTCATCAGTTGCAGCTAATAAGCTGCAGAGAACAACATTTGAAAAAGAGACCTGTCTGATCATAGCTTGCTCCCTGACTCTTGTTTTGGCATTCTCTGCGTTGGCTTGGATTATCAAGGACTAATTTCCAGGAACTTTGCCAACTCTTGGAAACTCAGTGAGATAAACAGACTCAATTGCTCGTCATTGTCTTCAAACTCTTTGAACTGATACCAGCTATTAATGAAGCTTAATTGATAGCTGGTTGCTTGCTGATAATAGTTTGTTTGTAAATTGGTGTGTGCATCTTGTTTACTAGTAGCCGTTTTATTAGTAGCCTTTGTTTCATTAAATAAGTGTGTACAATCTGCTTGTGTGGTTGTGTGCTTTGTGGGGACAGAACACTGGTAGGCAGAAAGAAAGAAAGAAAGACAGATGCTCCCTAGCAGTTCACCGATTATAGATTGATTGTCATGCTTCTTGTCTGGACTATTTCAAAGGGCTAACATTACCAGTGACTTTTTTGGGGGGTCAGGATTTCTAATGAAATCCAAATGGATTTGTTTGATTACTAAATGCTTGGAAAACCAGCAGTGAAGGGAAGAAACGATTTCCACCCCCTTTTTGATATATTACTGTCTTTGTTTTTGTTTTGTGCTCAAAATTCTTCTAGCCTTTCCCACGGGAAAGGTCCAAAGTCCTGAAAAACTTGGCCTTCTCTGATCCAAACCTCTCCTAACTGTTGTAACATTGCTGTGTGTGTGTGAGTGTGCGTGTGCGTGCATGCGTGCATGCGTGATCTTTCCTCCCATAATTTTGCCTTACAGTCACTATTGGGTCTCACCAAGAGGTACCTTAAGGAGAGATGCTCTCTATATGTCTTAAATCAGGTTTGGAGAATTGCAGAAGATAACACGTATGCAATGTTATCATTTCACGTCCACCGTGTGACAGATCAATGGGGTTCCCAAAATATATTGAAGGATGAACCTAGGTTAAGAAAATTGCAACTGGGTTTCCACAGCCTGCCACACGCAAATGAATTATGTTTCAGTGACGCGTCCTACTTCACACGACACATTAAAATAATGCATTGGTTCCCACAGCATGTGAACTAACGAACCCAACCATACTGAGCGCTGAATAAGTCTATTGGTATTCTTCTGATGAGCACAGTCTACATAGATATCAAAGGGAAAGGCAAGGAGTAGTAAGTAAGTGACTCCAAAGTCGCTGTTGTTTTGAATTGTCTTTTGAACATAGACTTCCAGGGTGGGAGAAGGTGGGGAGGGGGAGTAGAACTCCTTAGCATCAGAGCATGTTATTAATATAGGAAATACTAATTTTCCAATGGTCATTTCGGAAAATCCTTTCTTAGTGAGCACCTAGAAGGCAAGAGAGACATACATGCCAAATTTCAAGTTTGTAGTCTTTAAGGTTCTGGAGATTTCGTGATTACGGCGTGGGTGGTTTTCGCCTTTTATATACAGGTATATAGAAGATAGATGTACAGTAGCACTTAGCAATAGCAATAGCACTAAGACTTGTATACCGCTTCACAGTGCTTCACAGCCCTCTCTAAGCAGTTTACAGAATCAGCATATTGCTCCCAACAATCTGGATCCTCATTTTACCGACCTCGGAAGGATGGAAGGCTGAGACAACTGGTGAGAATCAAACTACAGGCAGTCGGCAGAATTAGCCTGCAATACTGCATTCTAACCACTGCACTATCACGGCTCTTCACCACAGTAGTGTCTTCTCCCATGTCTACTTTTTAAAGTCACGAATTTCCAAGAGTCAGTGAGATGAAAACCTGAGTCAGGATGGCCAAAGTTTAATTGCCTTATGAAGATGTAGCTACCAATCCTATCTCAGGAACATAGTGGAGTATATAGCATAAGACTCCATAAGTAGCGTGCTACCAATGACCATCATCCACAGCATGGCAGGCAGTGGGTTCATCAGTAGCATATTGCATTCTCTTCCTCCCTATAGAAGGACTGAGAAAATTACTAGAAATAAGGCAGTTCTTTCTTTATATTCTCTGATCTCCCTGTCTTAAAGTCAAGACACATTGATTGATTGATTGATTGATTGATTGATTGATTGATTCATTCATTCATTCATTCATTCATTCATTCATTCATATCCCAAATCCCATTTATTATTTTTAAAACAAGCCAAGGCAGCAAACATATCCAACACACCCTTTTCCTCCTATTTTCACAACAACAACAACCTTGTGAGGTGGGTTGGGCTGAGAGAGATTGACTGGCCCAATGTCACCCAGCTGGCTTTCATGGCTAAGGCAAGACTTGAACTCATGGTTTCTTGTTTTCTTAACCACTAGACCAGGGCTGTCAAACTCGTGGCCCATGGACTGGATGCGTCACGCGCTGGCCACGCCCACACCCGGTTTAGCGAAGGGGGGAAAAGTCGTGATACGTCACGTCACCCCTGCACTAGACCAAACTGGTTATTATGAATAGGGAGCCATTATCAGGTCCTCTTTACTACTAGTAGTAAAGAACCCTTTACTACTGGTTCACGCGCGCTTGCATGCGCGACGCTTCATGATTTAGATTTTTTTTTCTTAAATTATGATCCTGGCCTGCTTGTTCATTCTGAATTAACCAGGTTCCAAAGATTTAATATTGATTTTGATTTGGTTCTGGTCTGGTTTGGGCCAGAGGCATCCATGGAAGGAGGAAACAATAAAGATGACTGTTGTGACTCAAGCTTGAAGCCATCATCTTGACTTTTTTGACCTTACCTGTGATACTGTGGGGGAGTTGGAGCTGAGGTTTGGTTTTACTTTATCTCATCCAAAGCAGCTGTGGGTTGCGGTGCATTTTGCTACTCCAGAATATGTGGAAACTGCTAGATTTGCCTTGCTACTCAAGCCATCATGGCTGCTAGAAAAGTCGGTTATAAGACAGGCAAATATTGCCATCTTATGGACAAATATTATATTATGTTTTAAATAGAGAACATTAACTTTATGTAAATAACATTAACAAGGACGGTTGCTGGAGAACCTCTGGCTTGGCATAAGCATTTTATAAGTATAAAAATGAGCACTTTAAAAAAAAATGTCCTTCGGTTTGCTACTTTTCCTCCATTTTGTGTGGGAAAAGCATTAATTCTGGGAAAGAAGCCTCAGAGGCATAGCCATTGATTTCAACACAGCTGACTTCATTTCCTTGCAGAAGTCTTAGATGAATGATGTACATCATCTGAACCCCTTTCTTTGAATGGCACAAATTTGCCTTTGGTTCTTTAGGCAATATGCACGAAACAGATATTTTATTTATGTATTTATTTATTTTGTCAAACATGTACAGGATAGTAGTTGTTTGTATAAACATAACATAAGTTAAAAAAAGTACCGATCAAAGAGGACAATAGGACAGTAGGACAGGGACGGTAGGCACAGTGGTGCGCTTATCCACGCCCCTTGCAATATGTCATATACAATATGACAACTTCCAGGAACTATTTGTCCATTCTTTAGTAAAAAATGAGATGGGGAGGGAGAGAGGAGGGAGGGAGAAATGGATTGGATAAAGCTAGGGTTAACACTAGAGGTGGGTTCTTCCCGGTTTGCACCGGTTCTATAGAACCGGTAGCAAACTGCTGGTGATGTCACAGAGCCGGTTCTGTCGGTGCCAGTCCGTGGATGCCACCATCTTTTTAAAAAAAATTTTGGGGGAAATTTTTTTGCTGATTTTTTTTCTTCTGTGCATGTGCAGAAGCCGGAACTGCACATGCACCACCATCTTGTTTTTGGCTTTTTTTGGGGGGGGGGGGGGGGGTTTGGAATTTTTGGCACTGCGCATGTGCGCGCACGCAAAGCAAGCGCGCACTCACGAGGCACGGCCATGTGGCACGGGAGGAAGTGAACCGGCGGCGAGGTAAGTTAGAACCCACCCCTGGTTAACACTGCCATGTTGTCTACACAAAAAGCACAATAATGAATCCTAGCTCTATCTTTAGTGTAAGGCTACATGAACAGAATCTTGCAAGAATGAAAGTATTTCTCCCCTCCCCTTTGTGTGTGTGTGTGTGTGTGTGTGTGTGTGTGTGTGTGTGTGTGTGTGTGTGTGTGTGTGGCACAAAGGACCAGGAGCATAGATTAAGTTGCAGTACCAAAGTTTTATTCAAGCCTATACACAAGAATCTAGTCAACTAAAGTTCAATATTAAATTGACACCAGGTAAGGTTCAATGGAATTCAAGGGCTGCTGGATCTGGATTGTTTGTGGCAACATAGGGATTCTAAGCTGATGACACGTTTAACTCTGCCAGCTCTGCCTGTTTTCCTACAGTGTGCCTCTCAGTCAGTTTTTTACTTTTGGCAACTGCCTAGATTAGTCCCTGAAGATTTCTTGGCAAGACGTAGTGTGCCAGTGCCATTCTCCACCAAAGTTTTCAGAAGCAAGAATAATAAATTGTAACTGATGCATTCTTGATTATTTTTTTTATCTGTTTAAAACTCTTGCCTAAAGAAATGTTCTCTTTGCTAGGTGTACAGTACATAGTGGTGATCCTTGCTTACCCACTGCTTCATTTAACAACCGTACAAAGTTTTACTGTACAATGTTTTAGCCAACCAATCCTTGCATTTATGACCATTGCAACATCCTGCCATCACCGGATCAAAATTTGTGCGCTTTACTTCCAACAAATAGCGTTAATGTAGAATGCAGGACTAAAGTCACAAAGTCATGGTCACATATTGTATTGCTTTATGACCGAATGAGAAGTGAGGTCATAAGCCCATCACAACCATGTGGGGTTCCCCCCCCCCCAATAAGCAACTGTGGTATCATACTTAGCAACAGGGTTGCTGGTCCCAATGTAGTTGCTAACCAAACCACCTTTGCTTTAACAAAACATTAAAAGCTGTATCAGCAATTTCTGGATTTAATCACCCCCAATTTCCATAACTTTGTTAAAAGTTGGTTGCAGTTGATTTGCAACACTCCAGAGCAATAACGTGTTAGATGTTATTTTAGATGCTACCACAAGGAGGAGGAGCACACATGTAGGTTTGCCATATGGAGCATCCTGGTTAGAAAGGCAGGCAAGAAAAGTGACTAAGGTGTCCACAGTGAAATAGACACACAAATTTTAGATAGTGGATCTGGTTGTTGTTTCCTTCTCCTCTGCAACTTTCCTACTGTTTTTTATCAGCAGGTTTTGAACAAATTTTCTTTGTAAATTTTAAATCAAAAGCATGCTGCCGGTTAAATTTCTCTGATGTGTTAAATGAGCCGAGGTGGCGCAGCGGTTAGAGTGTAGTACTGCAGGCCACTTTAGCTGACTGTGATCAGCAGTTCAGCGGTTCAAATCTCACAGGCTCAAGGTTGACTCAGCCTTCCATCCTTCCCAGGTAGGTAAAATGAGGACCCAGATTGTTGGGGGCAATATAAATATATATTGCTTACTGGTGTAAACCGCTTAGAGAGTGCTTGCACTGTGAGGCGGTATATAAATATCACAAATAAATAAATAAATAAATAAATAAATAAATAAATAAATAAATAAATAAATAAATAAATAAATAAATAAATAAATAAATAAATAAATAAATAAATAAAAATAAAAAATAAAAATAAATAAATAAATAAATAAATAAATACATGTATTTTTTGCTTATTGGAAGCAGGAAAATCCCATTGTATCAGCCCAGAGATGTGTTTGCATGGGTAAGCAATAGTCCTTTCCTTAGAAAGAGGTTCAGGCACTATTTTAAAGCATAAGCCACGAGCTATATGCTACTTAAGCTAAGTTTAGGCCCCATGTGCTAGCTTTTGTGTACTGTGTGGGTCCCACACAGACTGGATTTTTCAACATCTGAATAAGGAACTTTCCTGTCCTTCCTAGATCTACCTTGCACTGAATCTGGGATTCTGCATGACACATTTTGAATGGTAAATTAACCACATATGCTAGGGGATGATGAAGTTGGCCAGGAAGGACTACACATTGCATGGCAGGTTGTGCAAATCAGCTTCACATCTGTGAAAACTCTCTTGCAGCTATAGCCAAATCTTAAGGCTGTACCTTCTTCCTATGCTTACTCCTGTATTCCTTGTAGCAAGGAAACAATTTTTCCTCTATCTGCCGTCATTTCTCTCCCACGCAAAAGCTGGGTAATCCTTATAACCTGAAAGACCAGTCAGCCAACTCGCTTGTTCTTTAGACTTTAAAGAAAAGCAGAGTGCATGCGTCATAAGGGAAGAGTCATTAGGATCTGATAGAAAATACAACCCAAAATTCTTCAAGGCTCGGGACTTAAGAGGATGGAGGTTGCAGTCCAATGCTTCTGGTAGATAACAGGTCAAGTGAAGTTTCTCCAAGGCAACATGGATTCCTCCATGTAAGAATATTGGCTCTTCCAATGTCCAAGGGCGTGAGGGATTTCCAAGGGCAGGTCCCAAACGGAATCACTTTAGCTTCAGACGCATCTGGCTCAGAGATGGGATTCAGCAGGTTCTGACCAGTTCTGGAGAACCAGTAGCGGAAATTTTGAGTAGTTCGGAGAACCGGCAAATGCCACCTGTGACTGGCCCCACCCCCATCTATACTCTGCCTCCTGAGTCCCAGCTGATCGGGAGGAAATGGGGATTTTGCAGTAACCCTCCCCTGGAGTGGGGAGGGAATGGAGATTTTATAATATCCTTCTGCTGCCACGCCCACCAAGCCACACCCACCAAGCACACCACACCCAAGCCATGCCCACAGAACCGGTATTAAAAAAAAATTGAATCCCACCACTGATCTGGCTCTAGTATCACTTTCACTTTCCGAATGTGCCACTGAACATAGAATAATAAGAGTTGGAAGGGACCTCGGAGGTCTTCTAGTCCAACCCCCTGCTGAAGCAGGAGACCTTAAATCGTTTCAGACAAATGGTTGTCCAGCCTCTTTTTGGAAAGCCTTCAGTGATGGGAGCACCCACAACTTCTGAAGGCAAGCTATTCCATTGGTTAATTGCTCTCTCTGTTAGGAAATTTCTCCTTGCTTCTCCCCTTGGTGAGTTTGCAACCATTGTTTCTTGTCTTGCCTATTAGTGCTTTGGAAAATAGTTTTGACCTTATTGTTACTACTACCATAATCTTCCTAATTTTGGTGGTGGTGGTGGGGCAGCCTGTCTCTTTTGCTCGGGTAAAAGGGCCAGTAACTGAGCTATACACAGATTGCTTTTGCATACCACAGCCACAGATTTGCAGCTGACATTTAACATAGCAGATGGTGCAGGAAGTGTGGGATCAACATCCTACCGACACAGCTGTTTTTTCTCCAGCAGTTGGCAGGCCGATTGTCATGGCTCAGGACTCGGCTCTGATTCTGAAGAAGCTGCTCCAGATGAACCTGTGGAATGTCAGCTTCGGGACACCTCAAGCCAGGAATCACCTCGATCCAGGCACCATCAAACAGCTGGAGCGATCAGATGGTATAAGGCAGAGGTCTTCAAACTTGGCAACTTTAAGACTTGTGGACTTCAACTCCCAGAATTCTCCAGCCAGCTGGAGTTACCAAGTTTGGGGACCCCTAGTATAAGGACTCATCAGTGAGTGGAGAGCAGACCCAAGACATTCAGTGAGGCTCCTTGCCAAGCAAGGGAGAAGCTCTCTTGGGTAAAGGAAGAAGGGAGAGTAGAATATAGTCAAGAGATGACAGAATTAATTAAGGACTGATCTTATACACGGAGCTCAGCTCAGCAAGACAACTGGGAAGCAGCATTTGAAATCATTTCAAATTTACCCTAATGAATTCTCACCTTTTAAATGCTGGATGGGGGGTGCTGGGAGTTGAAGTCCTCACATCTTAAAATTGCCAAGTTTGAAAAACACTGCTTTAGGTTGCTGTTTTTCAGCTAAGCCTACCTGTAGTGAAATTAAATGGGGAAGGAGCCCAGATGCCACTCTCGGTTCTTCTTATCAGAAGTTTACTTCTCACCAATGGACCGCCCTTTCCCCAAAGGGTTCAGTATGTCTGGAAAGAACTCACCTGCCATGTTAGATCTCTGCAACTTCAGTTAAATCAGTCGCTCTCAAACTGCTAGCAAACGAAATTTAGTGCCAGGACTGTCTGGAGTAAAGGTGCAGACCAGGGGTGAAATGCTACCGGTTCGGGCCGGTTTGCCTGAACCGGTAGTAAAAAAATGCTTTTAAAAAGTTTTTTAAAAGGTTCCTACAATCAGCTGTGGGAACCTTTTTTTTACATTTTAAAAGTATTTTTTACTACCGGTTCCGGCGAATAGGTAGTAAAAATGCTTTAAAAAGTTAAAAAAGATTCCCACGACCTTGTCAGCAAGAGGTCCCTGAACCTCCCTTGGAAACCAAAGACACCCCTACAGGAGAGGCCCCAAAGTTTGAGAACCCCTTGTTTAGGCCAAGAATAACCCTCTCAAAGTTGCCCAATAAGCTCTATGGTCCAGACAATTCTTAACTTTGGGGTCACTTTGGTCCCTGTTCAGTTCTCTTCTCTAGGCACGCCAACTAAAGATAATTATAGAAGTGTTCACATATGGACTTCACATATATTTCCCTGTCTCTGCTATTCATAGACCTACACAGGAATCAAATTCTCCCACCCCCACTCCACCCCCTTTGGCTTCAGGTTTACATTTAAACCTTGCCTACACACTATCAAACATATCACCATTTCCCACCAAAATTTTCTCTAATGCATTTTTGTGTTCAGATACTTTAGGAACAAGCACTTTGCTTCCTTATCTGCTTTCAAACAAAATCAGATAAGTGGCAGATCAAAAAAGGCACAGAAGCGTGATGAAAGAGAAATGTTAAAACCAAATTGCGCAAATTCTTTGAACTAGAAAGCAAGAGCAACTGAAGACGTTTGATCAGTGAGCAAAGTATGTTTATTAAACCAGTTGTGCACAGACACACATACATTTCCCAAATAATTCGGATGAGACGGGAGGAAACTCTCAAGGTGTAAATGAACACGACATAACAAGATGCAAAAGGCATATATTGGCACATCAACTGTAATTCCAAATGTGTTCAAGCTGATCAGGAATATAAGGCCATAGTTGCAAAACATGGAACTCCCTGCAAATAAGCTTTATATACAGTGGAGGGAAAACATATAAAGTGAGCTTTTATTTGTGTTACTTACAGGGATTTTGGAGAGGGCTCTACTTATCAAGTGATTAAAATATACAGTTAGAGAAAGCTCTATTTTATTGAAGCATTATTTTTCTTCCAAATATTCTTTGCTTTCAGCATTTCAAGGAAAGCAGCAGCAAATCCCCACAGCTAAATGGGATTTTAATTGCATCCAGTGTCTGAACTGATGTACAAGACCTGAATCTAGATCAGGGGTCCCCCAACTTGGCCAACCTTAAGATTTGTGGACTTCAAGTCCCAGAATTCTCCAGTCAGCTATGCTGGCTGTTGAATTCTGGGAGCTGAAGTCTACAAGTATTAAAAGTTGCCAAGTTTGAAGACCTCTGATCTAGATGGAGGGTCTCTCTCTCTCTCTCTCTCTCTCTCTCTTGGTTAGCTTTTCCTCTATAGACTGAGTTGTAACTAGCACTTCTTTTTTGTCATTTCCATTTGGTGGTAGAAAAACTGCAAGGTATTTTAACAAACAGAGCAGAAGATGGAATTAGCTGAAAAGAGGACAAGCCAGTTATAATTCTGACATTCCCATAATCCTGCCCCCGAAAAGTGCTGCACCGGGATGACTCCTAGGGGAATTATGGGAAGGAAAGTCAACCCGACATTCTAGATCAGTGTTTCTCTCAACCTTAGCAACTTTTAAGATGTGTGGACTTCATTTCTCGGAATTCCTCAGCCAGGAGTTGAAGTCCATACATCTTGAAGTTGCTAAGGTTGAGAAACATTGTCCTAGAGTAAACCAAGATTCTAAACGTCTCTCACATCTGCAATGTAATAGGAGATGCAATTTCACCCACCCATTGGCATCTGCCTTCCAAATTTAGGCCAAAGGGTCTCTTTGGAATACTTTCACCCAACCCTCAAGAAGATTCATTCAATGTTGGTCAGGGATTTGTGCACGAAGAGATCAGTTTTCACAGTAGGATGGCCACGACCAACGATGTTGTCAACGTCCACTTCCTTCAGCACCACCAACTGGCCAAAGAAAGAATTGCAGGTATCCAGGAAAACTAGGATGGGTCAGAGTATATTACTTACAGGTAATCTTATTTAATGACTGTCCTGTTTAGAAACCTTTTGTAGATGACTTATAGGTAGATCTCACTTAATGACTGTCCTGTTTAGAGACCTTTTGAAGATTACTTACAGGTAGATCTCACTTAATGACTGTCCTGTTTAGAGACCTTTTGAAGTTTCAGCAGCACTGAAAAAGTCACTTTACACCAGTCCTTGAATCTACAATTGTGGCAGTGACACACAGTCACCTGCGCACTTCACTGCCAGCCTCCAATAAGCAGAAGCCAGCGGTAAAATTGCAAGTTGTTCATCATGTCATGTTTCGCTTAGCAAATGTAATGGTATGTGGGAATGACTTTGGGAGAGGGGATGGGCTGGGGAGAGATGAAGCCTTGAGAACCCCACCAGATAAAAGAGGGTACAGCCCTCAGCTGCATAACGGGCAGAGAAAAGACACTCAGAAAGGATCCTTCTTAACTTCCCAAGCTGTAAAAGAGACTGCGGGAGAGTTGTACTTTCAGACTTGCAAGATTCTGTTAATGTAGCCTTACATTATACCATATAGACCATGAAGAAACTAAATGCAAATTATATTAAAAGGGGGAAACTCATACAAGCACCCTAAGATCTAGGCATGAATAGGAATCAGAAGAAAAATTGTACATGGTTGATCGCATTGTCCATTATTTTAAGAATCAATCCAAAGAACATACACATGTCCTTTAGGTAAGTTTGCAATTGGAAACTTTTATGGATTTCCACAACCACATACCTTGGCAAAGCAAGTTGGTAGTAAAGACACAACCAAGGCAACAAAAGAGCAGTGAATGGGGCAAATTCATACACGGCAATGATAAAAGTTAGCATAAATGCACTGATAATATTACCTAGTGTGGTAATGAAACGTCTACAAGGAAAACATCATGCTGAGAGAGCACCAAGGACTCTACAATTCAACCTTGAGCTACAAATATTCTCTTCTATCGGTAGTTAGAATAAAAAAATAAAAACCATGCAAGATACATTTTTTACTTCCAGAGATCCTGCCTCTCTGTTTCTGGTATTTGACATCGTGACAAACAGAACCTCAACTTCTAGCCAATAAAAAGTTTTTTAAAAAAAATTAAGACCAAATATTTGGATGACAGTTTTGAAACCAAGATCTCTGGAAAATTATGTCAGAAAAACCACCAACCCCAAACCAAATTCTGTAACCACAAAATGTAGAGATTTACCCAGAAAATGTAGGAGATGGCCAGGCTGAGCCTGAGGGAGGGGTCAAACGTAATCAGTCTCGAGTCCCTCCGTGCCCACAAGAGATCTAAGTCCAGCCCAACATTCCTTCTATTCTTATCTCCCGCTAATTTCCCTTGGTCCTTAGTAGTTCAGATTCTTGTAGAGAGCTCAAGCTTACAATAAATCTTTATACCCATTTGAACTGTCTGGATCTCCTGGCGCTTGACAGAAAATAAGCAATTGCAAACTCCTTCACGGGGTGATTCCCCCCCCCCCACATGCTTCTGTACAGTTTACATAAAGCCCTGATTCTTTGGCATATAGATTTTGCTTTGGGTTGGATCGAACATATTTTAAGAGGAAGAAGCATAAATTCACAGCCTTGGGTGATGATGGATCACTATTCTACAGGATGTCTTGACTGCCTAGAAGGACTAGAAATTAAACTCTTTGTTTAGGATTCCTTTCAACAAATTGGGGACCCCGGACCAGACATCACCTTTCCAGCAGGTTCCGTGGATTCGTCAGAATGAACTGCCTTCCTGCGTTTAAGGTTGCACCATTGTTTTCGAGCCACGCTAAGCCTAAAACCTAATCTGAATTCAAGTGTCATTAAAAAGCTAATTAAATACAATCTGGAAGATTACTGCCCATGGGTATCACAATATTCAACAACATTCAGGATTACAACTCAGTGGCCTCTTTTAGAACAGTTGCACCAAAAGAGGGAGGGGATGCAGACGGCTCTGGAGCTTTAAGGGGGTCAGCAGTTTTGGGGAACCTGAGAGCCTTTAACTACATAGCATGCGGCATGCTCACATGGGCTGTGTTAGCCAAGTCTTTGCAGAGGAGATTGCAAAGGGAAACCAACTAGTAGCATTGTAAGTTTTCTAGTTTTAAAGAACTTTCAAGAGCGACAAATGTGAAGTTTAGAGTTATTTGGAGTTCCATGTGAACTGACTGCAAAGCCCAGGCATTTTATGCCTTCTGGACAGCAGTCAGAAAGGCAAGATCCGTATAAAACCAGACGCTTTAAATGCAACTCCCTTCTGGGGAATCCAGAGGGGAGAGCCTAAGCACGCTTACTTGACAGTCAGCCCCACTGAATTCAGAGGGGGATTTCCTTCTAAGGAAGCATACACTGATAAAGAGGTGGCACTTCATACCGAGCGTGACAACTCAACTCTAATCACACGCAAGACAAGCTGCCTTCAATCAATTGAAATGCTGCTCACTCAACCTTTTATTATTAACATGAGGGGAGCCTTTGAACTCGAGACAGCGAAACCCTCTTTTTTCAATGCGGAGAACAAGATTTCATGCAGCGTAATGGTTCTCGTGCATGGTGTCACTTTCGGTTCTGTCCCCGGCGTGGGAGCAAAACAAAACAAAACATGAAACCCATCAATTTTTCACACATCAATTACACAATGGAGGAGAGGAGGGGAGGGAACAGCCGTGGGGATCATCCTGAGGCGAGAGGTGTTTTTCCATATCCAAGGCCTTTTCAGGCCCTTCACATCCCTGAAGGAGACTGGGAACTGACTGCGTTTGGAGAAGCGCTGGAGGGAGGGCTATGTAGGTGGGTTTCCTTGTAGACAAACCAAGCACTGCCAGCCCACAGAATCAGGTTGAGGAAGCCAACGACCTAAGAGGAAACAGAAAGCGGGAAAGGTAAAAGATTTTTAGGCCTAAGCAGCCCAGTTCTTATTTCAAATGGATGGAACGAGCCAGCAGAAAAATTGAACCAAAGGCTTTGATTTCTGCTTCAGAAAGTGGTGAAAATGTATTATTCATTACACCTTCAAACCAGTGGTGAAATGTTACCGGTACCAGTACACCCCCGTTTGGGTGTACCGGTAGCGGCGGCCGCTGGTGGTTCAGAGAACCGGTGGCAGCAGTAGCACGAGGCTCCTCCCACTCTCCCGGACGTCACCATTTCCTTGTTTTTTACACTCTGCGCATGCGCAAAGCCTTCTGCGCATGCGCAGAGGGTAAAAAAGTGTGCGTGATGGCGCGTGCAAGAGCGGCATGAGCATGCATGCGCAAAGCGCGCGCTTCTAAACCAGTAGGGAAGGTAAGTAGATTTCACTGCTGCTTCAAGCAATATATTTGATGGATGATATTATATAGTTGAATGTTATCACACATTAGGATTCCAGCTAATTCTAGATGCTAAACCATTCATTTAGTGACTGTTTGAAGTTACGATGGCAGTGAAAAATGTGACTTACGACTGGTCCTCGCACTTAAAATCGTCAGTCATATAATCAAAATTCATGTAATCAAAATTCAGACGCCTGGTATCCATAATGTATTCATAATAGCCCATTCTGGGGTCATGTGATCACCAGTTACAACTTCCCAGCAGACTTCCAAAAAAGAAAGACAACAGGGGAAACCAGATTCATTTAATGACCATGTCATTTGCTAACAACCATGGTAAAAAGCTCGTAAAATTGTGACTCAGTTGTGACTTTGCTTAGCAACAAAAGTTCCAGTCTCAATTGTGATTGTTAAGTCAAAGAACTACCTGTATATTTTTATAAGTTGTACTTCTTGGAATCACAATAGATATTGCATCAATGTTATAAAACAATATTTGGCAATATTAAGATGCATGGACTTCAACTCCCAGAATCCTCCAGCCCTCACATCTTAAAACTGTTTGAAAAACACCGGTATAAAAGTACAGGTAGTCCTCGACTTAAAACACAGTTCGCTTAGTGACTATAACAAGTTACAACAGCACTGAAACAAGTAACGTATGACAGTTTTTCACACGACCATTGTAGCACTCCTATGGTCATGTGATCAAAACTCCGATTCTTGGCAACTGACTCACAGTTATGATGGTTGCAGTCTCCTGGGATCATGAACAGCTGTGTAACTAATTTAACAGTGATTCACTTAACAACCGTGGCAAGAAAGGTCATAAAATGGGGCAAATCTCACTTAACAAGTGTCTCACTTAGCAACAGAAATTTTGGGCTCAACTGTGGTCGTAAGTTGAGGACTGCCTATACTGAAAGGTAGCAGCTATGTTTCTGATGCAGAGCTGTATGAATCAAGAGAGGAAGGCAAAGTAACACAACACTGGAGTTCATTGACTGAATATCTCAGTGAGCCAAACTTACACTTCTGTAATAATTGCCCGTGTATTTCCAGGGGGTGAGCAAAGCATGGCTTGCATAAGGTCCCAGAAGCACCACAATGAGGCATTTTAATTCCCCCAGAACTGCATGTCTGACATTTGGGTAATAGATGGTTAAAAACGTGTGGCACGTTTGCCAGCTGTTTCACATCAGGACACGAAAGTAAGATATGCCGCACCTCCTCAGCCCATGGAAAGCAGCTAGCAATAAAAATGGAAAGGCTCAGAATATGCTCTCCCTAAAAATAAAATTGGCTCCCTTTATTTGCATGACATTTTGACAGCACGGCCCTCCTGGGTCTTGCAGGAGCTGCTGGCATCCGTGCCAAAGAAAATGTGTCTCCAGTTACAAAAAGTTGCGATGAATGTTATCTGCTTCAGCATTTCATCATGGTCACCTTCCCGAGAAATTGGCCTACCATTTTTTCCCCTGAACATTCCTGATTTTATCAAACAAACACATCCTGGATTTCTCTTCAAACTCAAATGGTATTTATTCAAGAACATTTCATTTCATTTCATTATTTTATTTATTTTATTTATTTTATTATTTTATTTTATTATTTTATTTTATTTTATATTATTTTATGTTATTATGTTATTATTTTATTTTATTTTATTTTATTTTATTTTGATGTTTTGTTATGTTATGTTATGATTTTATTTGTTAAATCGATCGGCCGCCCATCTTACTTCAAGGTAATTCTGGGTAAAGATAAAATATATAAATTAAAAAAACATAAATAAGTTAGTACAGAAAGCCCAACGCTGCAACACAATTAAAAGATGGGGAGGGAGAGCAGGAGCAGAGTGTTTACTGGCCGGATGCCCTTCCTGTCGCCAATGCGGAGTTCTATTCAGCAGATATATTCTCAGTATGCCCAGAGAAATATCTGCCTCTACCTGGGATCGAACTCACAGCCTCCTGATTGTGAGGTGACAGCTCCACCTCTAAGCCACTGCACCACTCGGAGTCCCCATGGTCATGTGATCAAAGTTCAGATGCTTGGCAACTGACTCCTATTTATGACGGTTGCCGTGTCCTGTTGTCCCGTGATCCCCTTTTGCGACCTTCTGACCAGCAAAGTCAATGGGGAATCCAGATTCGCTTAACAACCCTGTTACTAATTTAATAAGTGCAATGATTCACTGAACAACTGTGGCAAGAAAGGTCGTAAAATGGGGGCACTTAACGAATGCCTCACTTAGCAACAGAAATTTTGGGTTCAATTAAGTCAAGGACTACCTGTATAGACAAGATATAAAAACAAAATCGAAGCGCTGGAATGAGCTGCCGAGTTCTGTCTGAAAAGGAAGCAGGTGTAAGCAATAGGAGGTTTTTTGTTATAAGACATATTTTTGATGTGCGAAATAACACACAGTGCCAAAGACAGACTACTCCATCTTGAAATACTATCTTGCAGAAGAAAATGCATCCCAAAGGAGTGGATGGAAATGCAGAAAATGAGATTACCAAATAGCAATAGCAATAGCACTTATATACTGCTTTACAGCCCTCTCTAAGCAGTTTACCGAGCCAGCATATTGCCCTCAACAATCTGGGTCCTCATTTTACCCACCTCGGAAGGATGGAAGGCTGAGTCAACCTTGAGCCTGGTGAGATTCGAACTGCCAAATTGCAGGCAGCCGGCAGTCAGCAGAAGTAGCCTGCAGTACTGCACTCTAACCACTGCGCCACCGCGGCTCATCCTCAATGAGAGAAGAAATTCTTTGGAATCACTGAGAACTGGGTACAGCTTGGCTGCAAGACTCAGCAGTAGCATTTTCATTTGGAACATACAGGTAGTCCTTGACCTACAGCTGTAATGGAGCCTGTCCATTACGGTTGTTAAGTCGTGACAGTCCTAAAGCAGGTCATCCCGTGTCTGACCCAGTTTTATAACCTCTTTAAAGGCATTTGTTAAGCAAATGCCCATTGTGGGGTCATGTGATCATCATTTGCAACTTCCTAGCAGACTTCCAAAAAACCCAAAGACAACAGGGGAAACCAGATTCGTTTAACGGCCAGGTCATTTGCTAACAACCAGGTTAAAAAGCTCATAAAATTGTGACTCAGTTAATGCCCACATTGCTGAGCGACAAAAGTTCCAGTCTCAATTGTGGTTGTAAGTCAAAGAACTACCCGTATATTTTTATAAGTTGTGCTTCTTGGAATCACAGTAGATATTGCATCATGCTTTTCAAACTCGGCAATATTAAGATGCATGGACTTCAACTCCCAGGATCCTTCAGCCCTCACATCTTAAAACGGCCAAGTCTGAAAAACACCAGTATAAAAGTAAAGGTAGTCCTCGACTTACAAGAGTTCGTTTAGTGACTGTTCAAAGTTACAACAGCACTGAAACAAGTGATAGCAAACAAGTGACCAAGTGACCATTTGTTTCAGCAAATGGTCATTAAGTGAACACTATGGGTGTTAAGTTAAACCCATTGTTCGCCGTGGGGCGTTTTTGCCAGAAACTGGAAGGAAATGCCAGTTTTCAGTAAAAATGTCACCAATTGCAGTCACATGACTAGAGGATGGCTGCAAATAGCCATAAATGGAAGCCAGTTTGCTGAGTGCCTGAAATGCAATTACCTGCCTGCAGGGGGCAGAGCAGTCATTGGAACTTCAAAACTGGGAAGTAAGTACCTTTTAACAGATTAACAGAGTTGGAAGGGACCTTGTAGGTCATCTAGTCCAACCCCCCCTCCGCTCAAGCAGAAGACCGTACACCATTTCTGAGAAATGGCAGTCCAATCTCTTCACGAAAGCCTCCAGTGATGAAGCTCCCACAACCTCCAAAGGCAAGCTGTTCCATTGGTTGATTGTTCTCACTGTCAGAAAGTTCCTCCCTACTTCTGGGGGGGGGAATCAATCATAACTTTCAATGGTCACTAAGTGACGGGTCACAAGTTGAGGACTGCTTGTATAGTACTTCCTACAGAACTCACGCCACCTTTCCAAACCACAAAGTTCTAAAAATTTTAGAACACAAAAGTTTCCAAAGTTGTGCCTATGGAACCGGGCCAATTTTCATATTCCTCACCATGCCCTAAAGAGCTGTGTATGAATTCAAATTTCAAGCATGCCCAAACATGCTCTCTAGTACGAAACACACCTCAGAGAGACATGTTCCTAAATAAATACAGAGAACACTTATTTTTGATAGTTTATCGAGACCCACCTGGGCAACCTGCAGCACCTGGTACCCAAAGCACCCTTTGCCCACTTTCCAAGCCCCCTCAACCTTTCAAAGAACACCCGCCCTGCCCTTTTTGAATCCAGAATTCTGCTCTCCGTTCCTTTCCCAGCAATGTTGCTTAGAAGATAAATGTGATAGTCAGAAAGTGAGAAAGACAAAAAACAGGTCAGAATTAAGGAAAAGTGAAAAGAAGATAAGGTTCCCCCAGTGGTGAAATCCAAATTTTTTTACTGCCGGCTCTGTGGGTGTGGCTTGGTGGGCGTGGTGTGGCTTGGTGGGCGTGGCAGGGGAAGGATACTGCAAAATCCCCATTCCCTCCCCACTCCTGGGGGAAGGATATTGCAAAATCTCCATTCCCACCCCACTCTGGGGCCAGCCAGAGGTGGTATTTGCCGGTTCTCCGAACTACTCAAAATTTCCGCTACCGGTTCTCCGAACTACTCAAAATTTCCGCTACCGGTTCTCCAGAACCTGTCAGAACCTGCTGGATTTCGCACCTGACTGGTTCTCCATTCGTTTTTAGCTACAACTCTTCCTACTGCTAGTTTCAGCTAACATGCAATTGACACTGTATTATTAGCTTAGTATTCTGTCTCCAACAGAGACCGACCGAGAGTCTTTGGCAGCCTCATTCCCCCCGTACCACATTGCCTACGTACCACAGACACATTCAAGGATCCCATCCTCCTGATCTCATTGAAATGGCAAAACCCATGCTGTGCATTACAATGGTCATTTCCCATAACTATGCTGCCTCCGGTGGACACTTTGATATCGACAAGTGCCTTCGCCCAGGCCGATGTGCTGACCAACCACAGGAAAGTAATGATGACCGTAAAGATGAAGTCCTGGAGGAGGAAAGATAAGAGGCTTCAGAAAAAAAAAAAAGATCAAGTAGATCAATTCTACCATTTCAAGGACTAACGTTTACCATGTCATAACTCTGGGATCCATCAAAAACTTAGGGACCAAGGAATGGCCCAAACTTTCTGAATGTAAAATTTGAGCAGGTGGGCATGCTAGCAACATCTATCACAGGCCTTGCCTTGTTGATGTATTTTTGATCTACAAAAAAATAATGTCATACTCACCACAGTTCCTGGAATCCGGTGGCAAGAGAAAGAGGAAGGAAGATTTACTGTTATGGTTAGATATTTCTCTGAAGGATGCAGGACCTGTTCTTAGCATCAGAGTTAACTGTTCCATTGCATCCAGCTGCCTAGGCATGGGCTGGGGTGTTACACTCTCACAAAAGGCATAGAGCAGTGGTTCCCAACCTGGGGGTCGGGACCCCTTTGGGGGTTGAATGACAATTTCCCAGGGGTCGCCCCGGCATCCTCAGCTCCCCCCCCCCACTGCCACAAGCCTGGCCATATCGCACCCCACAACCCGCGCCCCCACCGCGACCCACCCCGCTGCCGTCATTTGGGTTCTTTTACCCTCTGCGCATGCACAAAGCATTCTGCATGCGCAGAGGGCAAAAGAACTCAAATGGCAGCATCCAGGCGGGTGGGGGAAGCGGGCAATGACCGACAGGCAAGAACGAACCGGGAGCATTTCACCCCTGCGAAAGGCGTGTGTGACTTTGGCGGGCCCAGGACAGGCGGCTGCCCAGAGAGAGCCATACCCTTCGCCCCGAATGCTACAGGTAGATGGGAGAGACTCTACGAAGGGAGTGGCTCTCTCCACGTAGCCGCCTGTCCCGGCCCTGCCAAAGTCATGCACGCCTTTCGCGACGGGGCTTGAAAAGCTCCCAGAGGCAACACGCGAAGCGAGCAGAGACCTCGGCCAGATCTGGATACTTCGCCCGGACACCGCCATTTGAGTTCCTTTACCCTTTGCGCATGCACAGCACGCTTTGCACATGTGCAGAGGGTAAAAGAACTCAAATGGCGGCGGCAGGGTGGGTCACGGTGGGGGCGCGGGGGCAGGTCGCGGGTCGCGGCATTAGGAAGGTTGGGAACCGCTGGCATAGAGCAATGGACAGAGATGAGGGGAAAGCTATGTTTTAAAAAATTCACAAAGAGTGTGTAAGTAAATCTTAGGGCTTTAAAAAAATATTTTGTTGGGAAACTGCCAGTTATGCCGGAAGGAGGAGTAAAGCAAGGCCCTAGCTTGGAGTCCTTGCGCAGCAATAAGCAGCGTAAGTTTGACCTCCTCAAACATCCATGAAGCCTTACCTGCTCATTCCCAGCGGAAGGCAAGCAGTCTGGTGAGATTCTTATAACATAGGTAATAGGCAATAAAGTTGCTCTCTTTAGCTATTTACAAGTGGCTCTGGTTGCTTTTGCGCCTGACACTTTTCTTGCTTTTATTCAAAACAAGAGTTTCCCCTATAACATTTATCTTCTAACAGAGGGAAATATATTCGTACTGGAGAAATACCATTAGAATAAGGCTTTTAAAACTTACTTTTAAAAACAGGTTTTAAAAAGGAGGCATGCGATTTAGTGGGGGTAAATGAATGATGAAAGCAAGGTATGATAAATCCTTGGACTGTTGAAGATTAATAAAGGAGCCTGTCTTGAATAATTATACGTTGTTTAGTTACCCCACCTTTCCAGCAACAAAGGGCAGAAGACTTGTTCGCTTTTGAAAGCTTGTTGACAAAAAGGATCCCTTCTTTTTGAAGGGATTCTTCAAAAAGAATTCCTTCAAAATAGTCTTTAGATTATGAATTCTAATCCCACTTTAAGTATGAAAGTTGGTTGGGTGCAGGGGTGGGTTCTAACTTACCTCACCGTCGATTTGCTTCCTCCCACGCTGCATGGTTGTGGCACATGCCTTGCGCGTGCGCATGCACAGTGCTAAAACGCAGCTTCTGCGCATGCACAGAAGCAAAAAACAGCTTCTGCACATGCGCAAAAGCAAAAAACAAGATGGCGCCGCCTATGGCGCCGCCATTAGAACCGGTTCGGGGGCATGGCCAGCCAGCGATCGCTCCCGGTTCGGTGAGTGGGGGGAAATTCCTGCTACCGGTTCTATAGAACCGGTCCGAACCGGGATCACCCATCTCTGGCTGGGTGACTTTGAGCCAATCACCAAGAGACTGTGAGTTCTAGCCCCACCTTAGGCACGAAAGCCAGCTGGGAGACTTTGGGCCAGTCCCCCTCTCTCAGTTCAATAAACCTTATAGGATTCTTGTGGGGGAAAATAGGAGGAGGAGGGAGTATTATGTATGCCTTGATTGTTTATAAAAACATCAAACTTGGGATATAAATTAAAAATAAATAAATAAAAATAAAGCTGCTACCTAGTTTGGGTAATGAAATGTCTGCAAGAAAACAAGCAACCTCAGAGAGCAGCAAGGACCCCTCATAGGAGCCGAGGTGGCGCAGTGGTTAAAAGCAGCACTGCGACCTTCAGCTGATTGCTAGTTCAGCAGTTCAGCTGTTCAAATCTCACCAGGCTCAAGGTTGATTCAGCCTTCCATCCTTCTGAGGTGGGTAAAATGAGGACCCAGATTGTTGGGGGCAATATGCTGAACTCTGTAAACTGCTTAGAGAGGGCTGTAAAGCACTATGAAGCGGTATATAAGTGCTATTGCTATTGCTATGTCAACCCTGAGCTACAAATATTCTCCTTTATTAGTAAAAACAAAACTACATGCTCAATAAATTAATCTTAGGGATAAATGGCACTCATGGTTGTTTTCCATCCATGAAATATGCATACCAGAGCCGCAGTGGCTAGAAGGCAGTACTGCAGGCTACTTCTGCTGCCTGCCGGCTGCCTGCAATTTGGCAGATTAAATCTCACCAGGCTCAAGGTTGACTCAGCCTTCCAACCTTCCGAGGTGGGTAAATTGAGGACCCAGATTGTTGGGGGCAATAGGCTGAACTCTGTAAACTGCTTAGAGAAGTCTGTAAAGCACTATGAAGCGGTATATAATTCTGAGTGCTATTGCTATACCTTCAGCCAGTGCTGTAAATAACACAAAAACAACATAAAAAGCCAGATCATGTTGACTTACAACCAAGGGGAGTTTTCCAGCACCTCGATACAAGTGCATGTAACCGAGGTACAGGATTAAGGCTGCGATGCAGTACAGGAACACAAGAACTGCAAAAGTGACGAAGAACTCCGCCGAAGAGGAGAAATCTCCCACCAAGTAGCTGGGCGAAGCCCAAGTATTGTTGCATTTTTCTCCTTGGTCCAGAGGTCCAAAGGCAATTTTGTTCAACCTGGTGACAAAGAAGAAAAAGCTGACACTTACATGTCTTTGCCTATGCAGGCATGTGTAGTACACGCGTGCCTGCATGTGCATGTCATGTCGCAAATATTGCAATTTATTTCAAACGGTTTTTATTAAGTTAAGTATTATAAAATACAAAAGTAAATAAAAGAACAATGAGGAGGGAAGGGAAAGGGGGAAGAGAAGTGAGGAAAGGTAGGGAAAAGAAAAGAAAAAGAAGCATTGACTTCAGACTCTGTTGCAGTAAAATAAGGCATTAGCATCAAATCACAGCTTTTTGTTTTTCCATAATAATATGAACAAGTCATTTCTATAAAAACCTATCAATCTAATCAATAAAATCCAAAGTCAAAAGTACATTCGTTTCCATATCAAGCACAAAATTCAGAAGCGGTTTCCATGCGGAAACAAACATACCATATTTTTGGGAGTATAAGATGCAGCTTTCCCCCCCCTCAAAGAGGCTGAATCCGGTAGGCAGATTTCCCCCCCCTATTTTCCTCCCGAAAAACTAAGATGCATCTTATACTCCGAAAAATACGTTACTTCTGTTCTTTTCTTTAATCAGAGTAGTCAGTTTTGCCATTTCAGCCAACTCCATCAATTTCTGCAACCATTCTTCCATGGTAGGTATCAAAGTCTCTTTCCATTTTTGCGCATACAGTAGTCTTGCTGCTGTCAACATATATAGTAACAAAGCTCCAATTTTTTTCTCCAGTTCTTTTTCTATCAGTCCCAAAAGGAAAAATTCTGGTTGCAACTTACATACTGGTACTTACCTCAGAGGTACAAAAGTGAGTATACAAGAACAGGACTTGCAAAGTGATGGGCATGTCAAACATAATTTTGATTTGCTGGGAATGTCCATCTTTTCTACCAGAATACGTTCCCACAAAGAGGGAAGCTTCTTTGTCTCCAGCAATTTTTTGCTGATCCAAGTTTCTTTAAGTGTTTTCAAATCAGGTGTGTTTTTATGCAGAAGATTTTATATTTAAATCTGAGAATACTTGGGCAGGACACATATAGTCCTCAGATTACAACGGCAATTGGGACCAGGATTGCAGCCACTAAGAAATGCTGTCATAAAGCACCACATCTCATGTGAATGCATCGCTTAGCCATGACAATCCTGGTTGCCACCTTAATCCCAAGATAAGGTGGGAGTCCCAGGTAAGGAGCGCACACCTGCCACTGGAGAGATGGTGCTACAGGGGTGGGGTGGGGGAGGCTTGCACAGGCCACATGCAAGCTGGGGGAGGCCAGGGGGAAGGATGGTGCTACAATACCGCTTGAGCACAGCGATGCCAGGGGAATAGATGGAATCATGCTATGAAAGTCTTGGCCAATCAGGAACGCAGATGGAGTTCTCCAGTGTCCTGAGGGGACGTAACATAGGGAGCCCAGGGGAATGGACGGCATAACACTACAAAACTGCAGAGAGGTTGGGGGGGGGTCTTATCAAAGTGGCTTGTGACCTTCTGGCTTCCCCATTCCTTTTGCTCATGGGAAGATGTCAGGGAAGGGACTAAAGGTGATCATGTGACTGTAGGGTGCTCTCATCCGTTGTTTAAGTGCCCAAGTCAATAGGGATGGTGTGATGGCCAGAACTTTGAAGACCGGTTGTAAGTCCCTCTTGTTCGGCACTGTCACAACATTGAGTGGTTGCTGAACAAGTAGTCGGTAAGTGAGGACTCCCTGCATAGTACTCAGCCATTTGGGAACAAAAAGATCGGAAGCAATTTTTCTCCCCAATACCAAATGCATTCCATAGAACCAGCCACAAGGAAAAAGCTTGCTAAAAAGTGTTTGAAAATGGATGATAAAAGTTACACTTCCATCCTTACTTTTTTGGTTGTGCAACTGAGTTTGAGAATTATTTCCAAATATTCAGCTGCCACAGGATATTGTAACCATTTGTGTCCTGATTACTGTAACCTCTCCAACGAAAATATTTATTCGCTCATTTATTTGATTCAGATCCTGTCTTTCCACCAGGAACTCCAGATGGCTTAACCAACCTCCAATTTTCCCCCAACAGTAACCATACAAGGCAGATTGTGGAAAAGGGCAGGACTGGCCCAACACCAGCTCTATCTCAATGTTGTTACCTTTACAGCTGTCATCTTCCACAATAATTTTTCTTGATCACGGGCAGATACACCAAAGAACAACCAAGTGGATTTTAAAAAGTGGCATGCTCTCACCTGAAAGGGTAGAAGAAATCACGGGTCCATGTGAGATTTTTGCCATTTTTACAGGTGAGCACTATAGATGTTTGCCCGCTGTATCCACCACAGGTAGCGAAGGCAAAAATGGAGAATATCTATGAGAAATTGAGGGGTGGGTGGGAAAGTGACATGTTAATGATGTTTTCCAGAGACAGAGGCAAAACACAGTATTGGTCTTCACAAGCACAATCCATAATTCTTTCTGCTCTTCAGAATCATCTTCCAAACTTCAGGTCTTTTGAAAGCTTGGTTAGAGATCCATCCTTTGAATCACTTCAGCACAGATCTCTTAAGAACTTCAAGAGAGCAGAGAGTGGGTTCATACCTTTGTATATAGTTTGGCAAACTTGTATAGTTTGGCAAACATGGTTAAGATATAAGCTCCACTGGCTGGATTCACCCCATAATTTAGACCCCCCCCCCCAAATATACAGTAGTACTTCGGTACTTATTGTTATTGGTTCTGGGAAGTATGATGAGTACCAAAAACGCTGAGCACCAAAAAAAATTTTCTTGTAAGTAATAATATAATCAGTCACAAGGAAGCTGACATCGAAAAGTTATAGCTTGTGCGTTGAGTACCAAACAAACGATGAGTAACGAGACAAAATTTTTGTGTCAAAATGCATTAAGTACTAAGTTTGATGAGTTTCAAAGCACTTGAGTACCAAGGTGCCACTGTATTAAAGTTTGATGCAAAGCATTGTTTGCAGCATGACAAGGAAGAAAGTAATGCTCAAATTGTGGAAAATTGATGGGATAGGAATTTATTCCTACCAGAGGCAATGTATGGATCTTGTTCCCTTGAAGTCATTCTTACTTAGAAAATAAAACCGAGATTTAATTCTAGTTAACAAAATATTTATTTCAGTATGAAAGTAACAAAAAACATAAACCTTATTAAGCTACATTGTCTCAGCTAAGAATTCACGTCTGCCTCGGGCGAGGCTCGCAGGAGAAGAAGAAAGAAGGAGGAGACAAACTCCTGGAATGCACACATGCGCAGTAATACATGTCACATGTCTGCTTGATTAGAAAATACAGTAAATCTAGAAAATATAGTAGAGATGCTCAACTGGCAATATTTCACTTCGTGACAAAAATGTTATCAAAGCCCTTATCAAACCCAATACAATTTTAGTTTTATTTATGTATCTAACCCCACCTGTATGATTTTTAGAAACAACTCAATGGGGGGAATATATTCCTCCTCCTATTTTCCCCATAACGACAACCCTGTGAAGTGAGTTGGTCTTGTAGTAAGACACAAGCATGGAGTCCCTATCACTGCTAAAAAGACTTGTCTTTTAGTCCAATTTATCTCCTAGGTTTTCCGGTGCACTTAAGGACACAGTCAAAACTACATGCCTGCTAAGGAAAGCCAAGCTACTCAGATTGACTGCAAACTATGTCATCTCTTCCACTATAAAGAGTAACACCCAGAAAATAGTCTCCTGCTGACTAAGGCTGTGCAAATCCAAAGAGGTCTTTGAAATACTTTTTAAAGCAATTCTCTTCAAATGGCTAAAGCAGCCATGTTTTCTTCCGGTGAGCTTTGGAGATGACACGGCTACTTTAATTGCCAAATATGCTTCATTGCACTTTCCCTTGGGTCCCAAATATAGTACCTTTAAAAAAATATATCCACATGACCCTCCAGGCTAATTTAAAGCAGGTCGTTTTCATTTTAAATTTGTGAGATTAGATCCAGAAATCCCCGAAACACACATTTCATTCCTATAAAGAAAAACCAAGGTTGCTATTTCAACATCTTAGCCTGCCCCTTCCCTGAGTAATGTTCATACTTAAAGCCAGGAACCTGTTGTGCAACATTTTACAACTTGCTTCAGTTATTGTTTAGCACAAAATCTTCCCTCCCCAAAATTTGGGATTAAAACTGTGAAGGGCAACCAAAGAACAATGGAAAGTTGAATGAGTCAACCCAGGAACGGCTCATGGTCTTGTATCTCCACTCAGAATGTCCTACGGATTAAAGAGAGGCCTGGAAGCCATTTTGGGCATGGGATCTTCAGGCCTGCCACATTTAGTGCTGTGGAAAACTGGGAGAGGGGGGGTTTGTATGGAGCTGGGAGTTACTGTATATAGTCAAAATAACATTCCTTTCTCCGAGAGTCAAGGCCACTCTGCCCTGCACCTGGAGGCCTGCGACTGGGAAGCATCTCCAATTGAGATGGCACATTGATTGGACCATGTGATGGACATGTGGGTGCTGGGGCAGGGACTTGGGACTTTCTTTTGGAAAACCCGGAAGTCTTCAGATTCGGGTTTTCCTATATATGCCAATATGACAGTTCTAATAAAATGGAACTTTGAGGAAACGCAAGACTTGGAGTCTCTTTTCGTTGGGGTTGTTACTTGGAACCCTGACAGGGAGAAAGTAAGAGAAGAATTATCCCCGCTGGCTCTGTTGATTTCCTTGTACTATTATGAACTTCCTCTTTCCACCACAGGCTTGCACAATTATTACCCAATGTGAATAGAAGAGCTGAAATCGAACACAACCAACCACACCTTGGGCTGCAAAACTAGTGGGAAGACAAAAGGTCCATTTGGATGATCACACGTCAGAATAGCAAACCTAGAAATCTCCACATACGGGGGAGGCCTAAAGACCCAGCTACGTTTTCTGTGAATAGCCCTGAAATACCATTAGAGCAGTGTTTCCCAACCTTGGCAACTTGAAGATGTCTGGACTTCAACTCCCAGAATTCCCCAGCCAGCGAATGCTGGCTGGGGAATTCTGGGAGTTGAAGTCCAGACATCTTCAAGTTGCCAAGGTTGGGAAACACTGCATTAGAGGGACTTCTAAATCTACAGTTTCTACAGGTAGTCCTCGACTTACAACAGTTCATTTAGTGACCGTTCAAACTTACAAACGGCATTGTAAAAGGTTTTTCACACTTACGACCACTGTACCATCCCCATGGTCACGTGATCCAAATTCAGAGTCTTGGTCACTGACTCGCATTTATGATGGTTGCAGGGTCCCAGGGTTATGCAATCCCTTTTTGCGACCTTCCTACAAGAAAAGTCAATAGGGAAGCCTGATTCACTTAACAACCGTGTTACTAACTTAACAACTGCAGTGATTCACTTAACAACTGTGGCAAGAAAGGGCGTAAAGTGGGAGAAAATTCACTTAACAAATGTTTCGCTTAGCAAAAGAGATTTTGGGCTCAATTGTGGTTGCAGCAGAGGTGGTATTCAGCCAGTTTGCACCGGTTTGCGCGAACCATTGGCGGAAATTTGGCCAAGGTTGCCGAACTGGTAGCGATAGCCGCCTGGCCACGCCCCCGAACCAGTCCCCCAGTCGCTGCTCGCTCGCCCATGTTCGTCACCACCATGTTCTTCGTGCATGCGCATCCCATTGCCTTGCAAGTCCAATGGGATGCGCATGCGCGAAGAACATGGCAGCGATGGCACGGAGCAGCTTTTTCCGTGACCTCAGATACTTTTCGGCAGCCTGTGGCCAGCTGCCGCAGCCGCAAAGCAGCTCTCAAAGAGGCGGTGGCTGGGAGACTTCTTTGCTAGCCGCTTTCCAGCAGCAGCGGCTGGCTGGGGGCCACCGAAAACTCCGGTCAGCTTGCCTTCCGGACTCTGGACCAGCTGCCGTAGAAGGTAAGCAGCCCGAACAATGAGGTGGTAGTGGTGGAGGAAGCGGGGCTAGGGCCGGGGACGCTAAAGGAGGGGAAACGGGAGCGGGTAAGGGAGGGCTGGGGTAGATAGGTGGACATTCCAAAAAATTTCCTACCTTTTCCTACGGGCGTGGCTAGGTGGGGGGTCATGTGACTGAATGAGCGTGGGTGATATCAAGTTGACCACGCCCACTCAGTCACATGCCCCCTAGCCACGCCCACCGAACTGACAGCGAAAAATTTTTGAACCCCACCACTGGGTTGCCTATATGTAAGAACTCACATAAACAAATATCTTCTGGTTTCATTCTTTCTGAAATCTTTCTCTTGGGAACAAAAGGCTTCAGCGGACAGGAGAAAATACAGAACCAATTTGCATCCCTGTTGCATCTGCCCCAAATCTATTTTAAAAAATTAATTTTGGCATCCAATCAAAGACAGGGTCATAAACTATTTTAGGCTATTATTATTAATTTCATTTTTTAAAATATTATTCTCTCCCTGGAGTCATCCAGCATAGCATGCAAAAAGAAAATCATGTTTCTATAAATAAATAAAATAAACAAAATGATCTATCATTAAAAAAAGCCCAAGAATTAAAAAAAACAAAGTTCATTTTTAGAACAGGTCAAAAGGCAGTCTGGTCCCCTAGTGCAGTGTTTCCCAACCTTGGCAACTTGAAGATATCTGGACTTCAACTCCCAGAATTCCCCAGCCAGCATTCGCTGGCTGGGGAATTCTGGGAGTTGAAGTCCAGATATCTTCAAGTTGCCAAGGTTGGGAAACACTGCCCTAGTGTAGTACATTAGGTGAATGTCTTTAAAAGGTAAAGGTTCCCCCAAACATACGTGCTAGTTGTTCCTGACTCTAGGGGGCGGTGCTCATCTCCATTTCTAAGCCGAAGAGCTAGCGCTGTCTGATGACAATTCTGTGGTCATGTGGCTGGCATGACTAAACGCGAAGGCGCAGGGAACGCTGTTACCTTCCCACCAAGGTGATCCCTATTTTTCTACTTGCATTTTTTACGTGCTTTCGAACTGCTAGGTTGGCAGAAGCTGGGGCAAGTAACGGGAGCTCACCCCGTTACGCGGCGCTAGGGATTCAAACTGCCAAACTGCTGACCTTTCTGATCCACAAGCTCAGCGTCTTAGCCACTGAGCCACCTTTAGCTTCTGTTTAAAAGAAAACACAACATCTGAAGAGGACAATTAATACTTTCTTCCTCTATATTCCCCTCTGGGTTTATTTTCTTTGCCATCATTGTTCCTTTGTCTTGTGATATTTTTTTGTATTAGTCTCTGTTTTAAAAAATGTTTTAACCACTGTAAACCACCCAGAGTCACTAAGAGACTATCCATTTGACAAATTATTATTAACCTATAGTTTGCTGGAACAAATCAATATGTACATCGGGTGTACCTCAGAAATATTGTGGGTTCAGTTCCAGACCACTGCAATAAAGCAATTATCACTATAAGGCGAGTCACATAAATGTTTTGGTTTCCCATTGGCCAAACAAGTTATATTTACGTTATACTATAGTCTATTAAGTGTGCAATAGCATTATGACTAAACATTTAATTACCTTAATTAAAAATACTTTATTGCTAAAAAATGCTAACCATCCAGAAGTTGTAATCTTTTTACTGGCAAAGGATCTTGTAAAAAAAAAAGCCCAAAATATATGTGAAGCGGCAATAAAACAAGGTATGCCAGTACCTGGGATTGTATATACCACTGTCATAGGCTATGATTTACAAATCAAAATACTTGGGTTCAAAGAACCTGTTAAGGTTGCACTGGAGAGTTATGCAATGTGTGAGTCCACCTTTATATAGCTGAAAATGTAAAGGAGTACAGGAATAGCAGCTGCATCCATATCCATTCCTTCCTTTGGTATGCTTGGAATGCCAGATGAAATCCTGTAGATGTCAACTTTTATTTTATTAAAATCCTGAAGAATTTGGTTGTTTACCTTTAAGCTGTTCACCATGATGTGTTACAGATCATGGTGTGGATATTTCTGCCAAATGTTTAGACAACATCAAACCACAGGTAGGCCTTGACTTGCAACCATTCATTGGGCAGCTCCGTTAAGAAATCAGCTCAATGCAGCAGTTGTTAGAAGAAGCAAATTCCATACTAGGGATCATTAGGGAAGGGATTAAGAATAAAAATGCCAAGATAATGCTCTCACATTGTAGGATAGACCCACAAATCTACAGTGCATACATAATCCTGAATAGTTCTCTTTGCCAAACCCTAAAAAAAAAAAGGATAAAATACAACTGGGAAAAGGGTAGCAGAGAGCAAAACCCAAATCATGCGAAACTTGAACGCTTTCCATTTCAGAAACTGTTAAAATATTTGTGGCACTGAATCCATGTTGAGGGCTGCAGGCTTCCAAATATTCGGTTACCAAGCGAAGAATAACAACAGCCGGATTTGTTTCTCTCTCTCCATTGCTAGCAGCCAGAGGCTTTCTGGTTGGTCAATGAGAGAAACCAAATGCTTGTCTGGAAGCCTCATCTAGCAAAATTATTCTTGCATTACGTTCTTGGAACAATTTTGCCCAACATTACCATGTGGGGGGAGGCATCATCTCAGAATCATCGATTTCCTTGGGTTTTCTTCTCCTAGGCATTTCTACTGAAGCAAGGGTTCCAAGTAACACCCGCAACGAAAGAAAACTCCGAGGCTTGAGTTCCCTCAAAGTTCCATTTTATTAGAGATGTCATATTGGCACATCTGAGGAAACTCGAATCTGAAAGCTTCCGGGGTTTCCCCACCCAAAAGAAAGTCCAAGCCCCTGCCTCAGCACCCACATGTCCATCGCATGGTCCAATCAATGCACCGTCCCAACTGGAGATGCCTCCCAGTCACACCCCTCCAGGTGCAGGGCAGAGTGGCCTTGACTCTCAGAGAAAGGAATGTTATTTTGACTACATATCTCCCCAGCTCCATGCAATTCCCCCCTCCCAGTTTCCCACAGCACCAAATGTGGCAGGCCTGAAGATCGAAAGCCCAAAAAATGGTTTCCAGGCCTGACAGCAACTTCTTTTGAGCTTGCTCCTCAAACGTCCATGGTCAGAAACAGAATCTGTACTGGCCATCTGCCTACCTGTCCAAATTTATATGGCCGCCCGTCTGACAAGAGATTCTGGGCGTGTGAGGTTGTGCCATCTGGTGGGTCAGGAGCCAGGAACAGAGTTCAAAAATACAAATTTATTTCACGCTAGGCTATTTCACGAGAAACTGAGCTATTGATGGTCAAAGGCGAGCTGGCGATAAGATAATTGTCAATGGACTTCAAGGGGGTCTGGAACTAGGTTTCTTACATGGGTGTAGAGCAAGGGCCCTCAAACTTGGCAACTTTAAGACTTGTGGACGTCAACTCCCAGAATTCTCCAGCCAGCTATCTGGGAGTTGAAGTCCACAAGTCTTAAAGTTGCCAAGTTTGAAGACCTCTGGTGTAGAGATTCTGAAATGATCCAGACTGGTCATCTCCTACAACTACCCCACCAAGAGAACCGCCTGCCCGCCTTCCCTATCCAGACTTCCTGATCTCTCAAGATCTTTGAAAAGTAAGTGAGCAATCCCTGACTTGTGATTGGAGGGGTGGAGAGGCCCCAGTGGCTGTGGGGACCCCAAATGCGGGAAGTGGAGCATTGGTATCTCAGGGCATGGGGGGAGGCCCAAGACAGGTGGGCTTGTGCCTGCACTAGGTCCCCCTGGGTCTTTCCCACTCAATAGGCATGACAGGTTCCATATGTTCATTTAACAGGCTCCACTTAATGACCATATGTTCATTTAACAAATGCATTGGGGAAAAGAGAGATAAGTGAGGCAATTCCCTTAATGGTCGTCCCGACTGTAATGGGGAGGATTCATTATAGTCATAATTTAAGGACTCTCTGTAGCAGGGCTGGCACCAAGACACTGTAAACTGTACCAACGCAGTGGAAGTGGCTTCAAATTAGGATCTGAAGCATTTGGTTTTAATGTCATAAATGGGACCTTTAGGGAGGCAAGCATTCAAAAGCACTTGAGAATTTGTTCAAAATATTTAAAAACTACAGGAAGTCCACAACCTACCACACTTTAGTGATCAAAGTTACAACAGCCCTGAAAAAAGTGACCCATGACCTTTTCACTCTTGCAAATATTGCAGCATCACCATAGTCACATAATCAAAATTCAGACACCTGGCCACTGACCCATATTTATGACAGTTGCCATTTCCTAAAGTTATGTGATCATTTTTTGTGACCTTCTGACAAGCAAAGTGAATGGAGAAGCCAGATTCACTTAACCACACTGTGTTACCAAATTAACAACTTGAGTGATTTACTTAACAACTCTGGCAAGAAAGGTCGTAAAATGGGGCAAAATTCACTTAACAAATGTCTCACTTAGCAACAGAAATTTTGGGCTCAATTGTGATTGTAAGTCAAGGACTACCTCTAATTAATTATTAAAAAGCCAGCAATTAAGAACCGTGGTGGCGCAGTGGTTAGAATCCAGTACTGCAGGCTGACTCTGCCCACTGCCAGGAGTTCGATCCTGACCAGCTCAAGGTTGACTCAGCCTTCCATCATTCCAAGCTCGATAAAATGAGGACCTAGATTGTTGGGGGCAATAGGCTGACTCTAAACCACTTAGAGAGAGCTGTAAAGCACTGTGAAGCGGCATATAAAACTAAGTGCTAATTAGGCTGCATACATTACCTGAATATAAATTTATACTTGCTTGATAATGACAAGCTATGCCACAGAAGAGGCATTTTTTCCCCATGAGAAAAGAAGAATCTTTCTTCCAAAAATTGAGTCCCTATTACGTTTAGAAACTCATGCTTTCTTTAAGGAGCTTAAGGAGGCTTAAATAGCTTCCCCATTTCACTTTCCGCACCGTTCTTTATTCTCAGAAATAGACTACAAGGCAAAAATAGGAAGGGGATATAATGGTTTCGATGCAGACTACATTTAATCCCATTGAAAATCAATGGGCCTGAAAATAATGAATCATATTTCAGAAGAAGGAGAGCCTCCTGAACCGTGTCTGGATTTCAGAAGAACTATGCCGAAATGGCCAGAAGCACCGAGTAGAGATATACCACCCAGCCCTGGTCTTTTTCAAACGCTTTAACTCGGTGTAAAACTCCTCCTGGCTGGGGAATTCTGGGAGCTGAAGTCCACCCACTACATCTTAAAGTTGCCAAGTTTGAACAAACACTAAGCTGAGCTCAGCCTCCAGATCACTGGTGAAATCCAATTTTTTTTTTACTACCGGTTCTGTGGGCGTGGCTTGGTGGGCATGATGTTGCTTGGTGGGCGTGGCTTGGAAGGCATGGCAGGGGAAGGATACTGCAAAATCCCCATTCCCTCCCCACTCCAGGGGAAGGATATTGCAAAATCTCCATTCCCACACCACTCTGGGGCCAGTCAGAGGTGGTATTTGCCAGTTCTCTGAACTACTCAAAATTTCTGCTACCGGTTCCCCAGAACCTGTCAGAACCTGCTGGATTTCACCCCTGCTCCAGATGTTTTGGATCACATTTTCTTATTTCTGTCACTGGTTGGTCACGCTGGTGAGTTATAAACCAGGAGAGTTTACCCGTGACTACCTCTGACAGTGAGAACAATTAATTAGTGGAAGGGCTTGCTTTCAGAAGTTGTGGGTGTTCAAAACTGGAGATTTTTTTTAGAAGAGACTGAACAGCCATTTCCCTGGAGTGGTATAGATCTCTTGCTTGAGCAGGGGGGTTGGACTAGGCGACCTCCAAATTCCCTTCCTACTCTGTTATTCTGTCTTCTGTAAATTGGTGCCAGATTGTAACCTCAAATGTGACAGCACAAATAGCAATAGCCCTTAAATCAGAGGCCTTCAAACTTGGCAACTTTAAGACTTGTGGACTTCAACTCCCAGAATTCTCCAGAATTCTGGGAGTTGAAGTCCACAAGTCTTAAAGTTGCCAAGTTTGGGGACCCCTGCCTTAGACTTATATATCATTTCTCAGTGCTTTACAGCACTGTCTCAGCGGTTTACAGAGTCAGCATATTTCCCCCAACAATCTGGGTCATTTTACCGACCTTGGAAGGATGAAAGTCTGATCAACCTTGAGCCAGTCAGGATCGAAGAAATCGAACTCCTTCAAGGAAAGACTGGACTGCCATCTGCCTCAAATAGTGTAGGAACTCCTGCTTGAGCAGGGGGTTGGACTAGATGACCTACAAGGTCCCTTCCAACTCTAATAATAAATCTAAATCTAAACTCCTGGCAATGTGAGCAGAGTTAGCCTGCAATACTGCATTCTAACCACTGCGCCACTGCAAATACATGACAAGACTCAGAAATAAAATTGAATCCCACAATAAATGCATTTTTGCCTGGTACTATCAACTGTTTGATGCAGTTTATAATTTCAAGAGTAGAAGACCTCAAGTGTGAAAAAAAGTGTGCTTTTCACCCATGGAGCCCCAAACAACTGGGGGGGTCACCCCCCATATCTAATCAGTACACTGCAGGAGTGAAACAATAGAAGCAGGGCTCAAACAAGCTTCCTGCTATGGAGTGACTTGTTTTTATGTACATGAGATTTGATGAAGAACAAAATCTCATGGAAAGCAGAGTAAAGATGCTATCAAACCACTTTGTCTTCCATTTCCTGTTCAGTGTTTTTAATTCCCCTCTACTATAAAGCAAGGGTCAGAACACTAACCCAATGCAAATTTGCTCCTCTGCTCGCAATAAAATACCTTATTCCACCAGACTTGAAATATTGGGATTAGACAATTTACAACTACGCCGCCTCCGATCTGATCTAAATGTAGTTCATAAAATCATATATCAAAAAGTCCTTCCTGTCAATGATTACTTCAGCTTCAACCGCAACAATACACGAGCACGTAATAGATTCAAACTTAATGTAAACCGCTCCAAACTCGACTGCAGAAAATACGACTTCAGCAACAGAGTGATCAATGCCTGGAATGCACTACCTGACTCTGTGGTTTCTTCCCCAAACCCCAAAAACTTTAACCTTAGACTGTCTACAGTCGGCCTCACCCCATTCCTAAGAGGTCTGTAAGGGGCGTGCATAAGTGCACCACTGTGCCTACCGTCCCTGTCCTACTGTCCTCTTTTATCCGTACTTTTTTTACTTATGTTATGTTTATACAAACAACTATCCTGTACATGTCTGACAAAATAAATAAATAAAAAATAGAATAAATGCAAATCAGTACCCATTAATTCAATATCATGATTTAGAGCCCAGCACTGGTTACCCTTAATTTAGAGTGAGCTGTGATGGGCTCTAAGTCATGATACTGATTTAATGGATCATGTATTCATCTAAAAATGTTTAAGATCTTTCCCTGCCAATATGCAAACCCTCTCTGGATAGGAAACAACTCTCACTTCTAAATAATGTGCTTCTAATTAGGAGTCTCCCATTTCCACCCCATAGCAAAAATGCAAGCAAATTCTTACTTAGAAAGAAAAACTGAAAGCAACTTCTCTAGTCAAGCTGTATTCTAAATTCTCCTCATTATATAGTTCTTCTTTACAACACAAGACAAAGCCTTGGATGTGAGCATCACCCACCTCCCTCTAGCCAGAACAATCCCATAATATCTGATTCACAGTCTACCTCTATACCAGGGGTGTCAAACCCGATTTCATTGAGGGCCGCATCAGGGTTGTGTTTGACCTTGTGGGACCGGGATGGGCATGGGCAACTCCATGTCACTCGTGTTTGACCTTGAGGGGCCGGGGTGGGCGTGGCCAGCTTGTCACCTATGTCGGGGGGCACCTGTGGTGGCCTGAGTGTTCTGCCAGCGAAAACGGGTTCCCGAGCTCCATTTTCGGCTGCGATGGTCTCCTGCAACCCTCTGTCAGCGAAAACAGAGCTTGGGTGGGCTGCATGCAGACCTCCCGAACTCCGTTTTCACTGGCAGAGGCACAGCAGGCTGGTCCTTTGCTGCTTCCAGGGTAGCCCCATGGGCCAAATCCAAGCACCCCATGGGTCGGATCCGGCCTCCGTGTCTTGAGTTTGACACCCCTGCTCTATACCTTTTCTAACCACGCACCCCCCCAATTTATTGAAAAAGACCACCCTCAACATGACTTGGCTGTGGGAAGAAAGGAAAGACCCTCATCATTCATGGTGGACTTCAGTTCTGATTATTATTCTCAGCCAGTTGAGCACCCACCCAAGGGGTTAGACTGCAATTCCCATTAACCCCATTAGCCATACGAGATGGAGCTGAAAGCGACCTGAACTCACGTCACGGAGCACCATGCTCAACATAAATCTAAGCATCTCAGGCTTCCTTAAGATAGCACTTACGAAATCACCACTTACAATCCCTACCCTGCTCTGTTTTGAAAGGCTTATGAAATTAATATAATATTAAAAACAGAATCCCATCAAAGCCACGATCAACAATCAGATACTGTACTCAGGTATTTGGGCGTATCATGCCCTTACTCATGCTCAAATGCTTTTCTCGTAAACCTTATTTGTACAATTCTGCAAAGGTACAGCAAGGACATGTTAGGTTTTGCTGCATCTGGTTTGTTGTTTTTAACCCAGGGAAGCATTTGAACACATTACTCCATCTACTTTTCTGGAAGACTCCAGGCAGAATTGATCATTTTGAGAGTTCTTTCTCGTTAAACAGTTTATCTATAGGTAATCCTCAACTTACAACCACAATTAGGAATTGAATTTCTGTTGCTAAGCAAAGCGGTTATTAAGCGAGCCATCCCTGATTCTGCAACCTTTTTTTTTGGCCACAGTGTGAAATGAATCAAGCAGTCGTTAAGTGAATCTGGCTTCCCACATTGACTTTGCTTGTCGGAAGCCAGGTGGGAAAATCAGAAATAGCGATCAAGCCTCTGGTATCTTGCAGTTGTTCTAAATCAATGCTAATTGTCAAGCTCTGAATTTTGATCATGTGACCGATCCGTCATAAATCCCCCCTTTTCAGGGATTTCGAACAGTCGCTAAATGAACAGTTTGTAAGTCGAGGAGTAACTGTACTATGAACTATAATGCAGTGCAATGTTAAAGAATCGGATGATGTACCGTATTTTTTGGAGTATAAGACACACCTTTTTCACTCCCAAAAGAGGCTGAAAATTTGGGTGCATCTTACAGGATTTTTTCATTCCTACTCCCTCTGAAGAAGTTTTTTTCCAGCCCTAAGTCTTTGCAGGCTTGTTTTCATTGCTATTCCCTCTGAAAAAGGTTTTTTCAGCCCTAACCAGGGGATAAAATAATGTGCTGAAGCTGACCAGACTAAGGACGCTAGCCCAGGGGTAGGCAAAGTTGGCTCGTCTATGACTCTTGGACTTCAACTCCCAGAATTCCTGAGCTAGCATGATTGGCTCAGAAATTCTGGGAGTTGAAATCCATGAGTCATAGAAGAGCCAACTTTGCCTACCCCTGCGCTAGCAAGATGAATACCTAGTAGGTAGATTTTTCCCCCTATTTTCCTCCCCCAAAACTAAGGTGCGTCTTATACTCCGGTGCGTCTTATACTTTGAAAAATACGGTAGCTTGTGCTCCATGAGAGATATCAATCCATTTGCATTTAAGGTACCCCCAAATTCCCAACAAAGTAAAACACTGGGGATTTCATTAATATTCAAATGCTTTCTTTCCCAGAATTCAGACACTGGAAATCATTAAAAAAAATGAAACCAGTCATCTTATCCAATATCATCATCATCATCATCACCACCACTTTAGCCATTGTCCATCCACTGCAGGATGAAGGTCTCTTCTGCATGTTTCCAACCAATACGGTCCTGAGCTTTCTTTTTGCCAATTGGGCCCGCAATATTTGCTGACCCCACAATATACCGTATTTTTCGGAGTATAAGATGCACCTTTCCCCCCCTAAAAGAGGCTGAAAATTTAGGTGCGTCTTATACTCCGAATGTAGTTTTTTTTTTTTTGAACTTTTTTTTCATTGCTACTCCCTCCGAAGAAGTTTTTTTCCAGCCCCAAGTCTTTGCAGGCTTTTTTTCATTGCTACTGCCTCTGAAAAAGGTTTTTCCAGCCCTAACCAGGGGATAAAATAATGTGCTGAAGCTGACCAGACTAAGGATGCTAGCCAGATGAATACCTGGTAGGCAGATTTTTCCCCCTATTTTCTTCCCGAAAAACTAAGGTGCGTCTTATACTCCGGTGCGTCTTATACTCCAAAAAATACAGTATTCTAAACCAATATTTTTTTTAAAAAACTTGGTAACTTTAAGATGTCTGGATTTCAACTGCTGATTGGGGAATTCTGAGAGTTGAAGTCCCCACGTCTTAAAAGTTTGCCAAGTTTGAAAAATCCTGGTCTAAACTGTTGTATGGAGTCCTTGGTACTCTCCGAGCCTGGATTTTTTTCTTGCACACTTTTCATTACCCAGCTAGGCAACATCTCCAACAAGCTTCTACCTACAGTTTGTATTGAAACGTCATCAACAACCAAGCTCAGAAAGTACAGGTAGCCCTCGACTTACAACAGTTCATTCAGTGACCGTTCAAAGTTACAACGGCACTGAAAAAAGTGACATATGACCATTTCTCACACTTACGACCATTGCATGGGTCACGGGATTTACCTTCGGATGCTTGACAACTGACTCACATTTATGACGGTTGCAGTGTCCTGGGTGTGTGTGTGTGTGTGTGTCACACGTGACACCCTTTTGCGAGCAGTCAGTGGGGAAGCCGGATTCACTTAACGACCCGTGTTCCTAATTTGAGAACCGTAGCGATTCACTTAAACAAACGTGGTGAGAAACGTCGTAAAACGGGTCAAATTCACTTTAAGAAATGTCTCGCTTAACGACATACATTTTGGGCTCAATTGCGGTCGTAGGTTAAGGACTGATCTGTACGGAGGCCTCCACAATTCAAGCCTGACCTACAAATACTCTCTTTCTGTTGTCTTAACTTGTTGCAGCCTGCAGTCGAACCGCCAGTCTTTTATCAATAAATCAAACTACGCTACAGGAAATACAAACAAGGGCTCGAATCCCCTTGAAAAAGGGACACCATCTGGTAGCAGTAGAAACAGAGATGCCATTTTGCTCTCTTCCCCAAGAATAAACTTAACACAATAGCTTCTTCGGGGAAAGGCGCCCATTTCACGCCTCCACAGCCCCGGGATCAGAACGCCCCCCCACCCCACCCACGATCGTTTTCCCTTGCAACCCCCCTCTTCGCTAAAGATCCCATGTTAAGCTATTTACCCCCAGATCGCTTAGATTAGAAGCCTCTCTGGATTGCTTTGAGCAACGTTAACAGGCGCTTTGGATCTGGTATTCTTGGGAAAAGAGACCAGTCGTAGAAAGGGGGGGGGGGAGCAGTGTTTCTCAACCTTGGCAGTTTGAAGATGTGTGGACTTCAACTCCCAGAATTCCCACAGCCAGCGTTGCTGGCTGTGGGAATTCTGGGAGTTGAAGTCCACACATCTTCAAACTGCCAAGGTTGAGAAACACTGGGGGGGAAGGGAAGGAAAAAATAACCCCAACCGATTTCAGGTAGCGGATCTGAGAGTGATCCTTTCGAACGGCGGGACCTCCGGCCGCAGATTCCACGGCTCCAGGCACGTGGCTCGCGGGGCGAACACAGCGCAGCTATGCGACGGAGGGGAGGGGGGAAGAGAGGACAAAACTCCCAAAAATAGACCGACGGAGGATTTAGGGTGTGGAAAAGTTTCCTAGAAGGAATCGAAGCATTCAACTTCGCAGCCCGGAGGCCACGCCTGGTGTTTATAAATCCGGCGGGCGAGTGGGGGTGGGTGGGGGAGAGAACAACGGGAAGGAAAGGGTGGGAGATAGGAAAAAATGCAGGCGGAGACGCTGGACTGGGCAAGCAGGGCGGGAGAGAGGGAGGAAAGTTCACCCGATCCTGGCTCGGGACAAGGGGTGGGGTGGGGGAGGAACCGGCTGCAACCCCCCCCCCTCAAAAAAAACCACCCTCAGGCGCGGCGGGGGAAATCGCAGAGCCCGGATTGCGCGCGCGCGCTTGTGCTCTGCAGTCGCGCGTGGCGGCCTTCCCCCCCCCCCCCCCGGTTTCCTCCTTTTCGCGCTCCGTTTTCCTGCCTTCGGGTGGAGGGAGCGGGCCCTGCGCGGCATCCTGGCTCTGCGCGCTCCGCAGCCCGCCCGGGCCCCGCTGGCCGGGCGCTTCCCGTCGCCACCGCTCAACTTACCCATTGCAGGAATTTGATGAAGCCGAGCGGCTCCTTGGCGGGCCCCAGATCCAAACTAAACCCGGACATTTCCAGCGGGGAGCGAGCGGAACGCAAAGGGAGGCGTCTCTTTCGGTTTCTCGCTCCGGGAAGGCGGAGCGGGGCAGGGCGGGCGGTGGGGGAAAAGGGGCGGTTACGGCCGAAGGGGCCGCTGGCCTCCTACCTGATTCACTCGCTCCGGGCTGGCGGGATCTCGTGGCTGCTGGCGCTCCGCCCCGCGGCTGCAAGGCGTCGGCCCTGCCGCTGTTGACAGTCGCCCTTGGTGGAGCGCGCTGGCCGGGCCGGCAGCCTCCGTTAGGCCAGGTCCTCGCTAGTAGCCGCCGGGCCCCTCTTCCTCCAGGGCCCGCTGGATTTTCCGAGCGTTCCGCTCGCCCGTTTTGCTGTGGCGGTCGGCCCCCTCAGCCTCTGAGGGCGAAAAACAACCGTTTCCTTGGCTTGGTGGGCTGCGATCCTTCATTTGCCTAACCTAGGGGTCCCCCAAACTTGACAACTTTAAGACTTGTGGACTTCAACTCCCAGAATTCTGCCTGGAGAATTCTGGGAATTGAAGTCCACAAGTCTTAAAGTTGCCAAGTTTGAAGACCTCTGGCCTAACCCAATTTTCTCTTATTTTGGCCATGCCACTTGAGGGAATTCACTGGAGAAAGCAATTATATTTGAAAGCTGTGAGGGAGCATAGAAAAACTCATAGAAGTAGGGCAAGATTGGAAGATGTGAAGAGAGCTGGCCACCATAGAATTGCCAAGAGTTGGAAAGGACTAAATAGATAACATCAACATTGGAAGTTTTAAAGAAGAGATTGGAAGTTGAACAACTATTTGTCTGAAATGGTGTAGTAGGGTTTCCTGCTTGGGGGGGTTAGACTAGAAGACCTCCAAGGCCCCCTCCAACTCTGTTCTGTTATCATCATCATCATCATCATCATCATCATCATCATCATCATCATCATCATCATCTATCCATAGCTTAATGGTCTTACCAGCTTTCCATAGTCAATGAGGTGTTGATGCTATACCAAGTAGGCTCAACCACTTGAGTGGGTAGGAGCTATCCAACAACAAATAGCTCACCCTGTTTTAGCTTAGGAAATGTTCCTCAAACTCAGAAAGTTGAGGAAATGAGTGGGATTCAGCTCCCAGAATTCCTCAGCCAGTACTGTATACTGCCCGAGGAATGGTGGGAATTGAAATCCACACTTCATAAAGTTGGTGAGGTGCAGAAAACATGGTTTAAGACAACTACAAGTCTGGTAATAACTAGATAATGTTCCAGACTCTTCTCCATGTCCAAAAACAGATCAACTGCATAATATTTCTATATCTACTGTAGCTTGAAGCTCTGGAAAACACAGTTCCTGTGGCAGTAAGAGAATCACTAATCACTAAGTAATTCTGGTGAAATACAAAATTGCAAACGTGTAGCATGAGTTTTTGCAGAGTGATTGTTTTCCCCCCCTCCCTCTTCTCTGGCACTAATCCTTATTAAAGGAGTGAAGTTTCTAATCCCAAATGTCTCAAACCCAAGATTACAGCCACTTCTTAAATTCACATGGAATTGAGGCTCCTTAATAGATTGGGCGTTTCAGTGAGGCGGTTGCTGCTTAAAACGAATTGCCAGCATGTTAATTTCTTGTGAAAAATTGTACGTATTACTGAGGGATTTTGAGATCATTTAGTCCAGCCTCCTGCCAAATCAGTCCTTCAGAGCTCATTCATTCCTAGTCAATATCCTTCTTGTGTTTTCTTAAACGAAGAAGATAAGAAATGTTCAGTCTAGGCCAGTGTTCCCCGGCTGGCTAGGGAATTCTGGGAACTGAAGTCCACACATCTTAAAGTTGCTAAGGTTGAGAAACATGGATTAAGGAAAAAAACCTACTTCTGGGCTATATGCTCTCATGCCAACCCAAAAAATGGTATTGGAATACTTCCCTATGCAAAGAATACGATTGCACTTAGTGTATTCAACTCAATATCTTGCGCATGTATTTTGGTTACTCAATTAAAAATTCAATTCAAAATCACTCAATTTTTTTAAGTAATCACCTGAACCAACAAACATCATACAATTTTGAAAGTGCCAGATGTCTGGTGTGGAAAATATTTGACGCTGGAAAGAAATTTTCATTGAAAGTTTTCCAGACTTGATCTCAAAAATACTTCCAATATTAATTTTCTTAAATAAACCTGTATTTCCCTAGGGCAGGTTGCTTATTATTTCTTGGATGTAATGTTCTGTTAAAAACCAAATATCAAATTTTTTAATAAAATGAAATATAAATGTCAAACTTTAACTGCTTTGGGGGATTTTCTTTGAAATTCTGTAGTCATAGTTTTACTCTTACTGTACACAATTGTATGTGTGCAGATGTGTGCAAATTATTTGGATTAGTTGCAATGAACAGTAACTGATTAAGAACAAGAAACAATTTACGTTCATAACAAGCAAAATAAGACTTAGAGACGGCAGGATTGAACCAGGCCTGCGTTTATGTGCATAGACTGTGGGTAACATTGTGATTCTTGATAAAAAGGACTACAGTGTAACTGCATTGAGTAGCAATCCCAGGCCAAAAGGTTGACAGAAGTTGAAAATAAGGCGGCAGGAAACAGTCTTAACTTTAACCTAATGACAGCCAGTCTGGATAATAAAACTTTCAGTTTGAACTCTATGTTGATCATAACGATGCTTTTCTCTTGATCTCAAAATTATTCGGGGCAACTGTTGATAATTTGATTTCTGCTCTTTTTAGGTGCAGGATAATTCTCGCTATTTTGTTCATAGCCTCGAGCTTTGTAATGGTAAACGCCCTTCAAAACTGCCCCTACGGGCTAGGAAGTCAGACGTATCCGCCCACCCTCTCTTCTTTGGAGCAAATACCATAGAATGCCCCAATTCAGAATTTGCCTAGTTAGGATATGATACTATTTTATATTAGATGAACGCGTGGTCTTCATTCATTCTTCTTCAACTTTGACAAGTTTGAAGCGATTAACTAGTTGGGACTTGTAGGCACGCTCTGCCTCAAACTGACCCTATCAAACAGAGGAGTGGAGGGGCGAGACTTGACCACCCGTCGCTACCACGACCCCAGACGTGGGACCCTTTGCACGGTTGACTTGCAAATGAGTTTCATTCGTGCACGCAGCTGGTCAAGGGAAAAACCCTTTTATAGCTTCTTCCGGGATTACATAGATCGCACGGCCAAGCAGAGAGCTGCGTCGCAGACTGCAATTCCCAGCATTCAACGGAAACGGGAATCCGGCCTCGCACTGCATCCTGGGACCTGTAGTCTTGTAGCTGAGCGCAAAAGAGATTCACTTCCTATTAGGTGTTTTAAAAGTCTTCTCTTGCCACAGTTCATAGAGAGAGCAATAGTACTCCGCGTCGTAAAGCACAGGCGAAATCCGAATTTTATTCTTTGTACAGACATTCAAGCAGATCCTCCGACCTCCCTGCTCCTCCCCCACCCCTCTCTCTCGCCTAGGCGAGCGACCATTACGCCCGTCTCAATCGTTCACCATGCCTAAGGGCCGTGAGGGCTCGAATGCGGCCGCGGTGCCCGACGGGAAACTTAGTTTTCCTCTCTCACCGCCTCAGCCGGATTGCAGAGCGCCAAGCCAAAGCCAGGACTCTTTCTCCCACAATTCGCATCCACGTCAGAAGGGCGTTTCCGGCCCGCGGCGCCCGACGGGAACCGCGGTTCCGGAGTCTCGCCCCCTCCTCTTTCTCTCAGGGCACAGCTGCCGGACGCGGGACTCGGACTCCCAGGCTGCCTCGCGCCGCGAGCTGGAGGCGCTGGTGGAGGATTGTTATTGTGGTGGCCCGGCCCCCTTAGACTCCTCTCAGTGTTTAAAGATGGCGGCGGCGGCGGCTGCTGCGGCGGCGGGAGGAGGAGGCAGCGGCGGCGGGAGCGGCGGCGGCTCCTCCTCGTCCTGGGCCTCGGTGCCGCGGGGCCGCTTTCCGGGACGGCCCGGCGGGTGCCGCGTGCGGGGAGCCGGGGCCGGCAGCCGCGCGCGGATCTCGCTGCTGGCGCCGCAGCTGCTGCTCTGGGCCGCCACCGGAGAGGGCGAGCGGGCCGTGGCGGCGGCGGCGGGAGACACCACCCTGGGGAGCCTGCTGGGCCTCAGCCGGAGCTGGCGCCGCCTGCAGAGTCTGCTGGGGGACAGCGGCAGCAGCGGCGACGACGAGGAAGAGCCGGTGAGATTCCCGCGGCGGCGGCGGCGGCGGTGCGGCCCTTTTTGACAAGGAGGGCGGCCCTTGGCGCCACCGAGCCCGCTCCCTTCCCGGCCGGGCGGAGCGGCCCGTGCACGCGGCGGGCGGGGCGGCGGGTTGACCTTTCCGTCTCTCTCTAACCCCCCCCCCCCTCCGTCACTCCCCCCCCCCCCCAAATCGGGCGTCTCCTCCTGGGAGACTCGCAGGAACTGGGCTGCGGTGCTCGGGCGGGCGAGGTTCCCGCGGGGCCGGCGGCTGCTCTCTGTCCCGGCGTCCAGGCAGGGAGTATCGTGGCAGCCTTTCCCTTCCTGGATTTGGGGGAGGGGAGCCGGTTCTGAGCCGGGCCCGCGTCTCCTGCACGTGGATTGCGGCGGCTTTTCGCTCAGGGGCGGCCTTGAGGAAGAGGAGGAGGAGGAGGAGGGTGGGTCGGTTTCCAGCTGACTGGCGCTGCTTGCCTCGCCCCGCGGGCTCCAGAAGTGACTTCTGCTGGTTGCTTTAAAGGCTTCCGAGGGGGTCCTCGTGGGTTTTGATAGCCCCACCCCTCCCCTCCCCTGCCCTCCCCAGGGGTGCTTCCCAAGAAAATCCCGGCTGGGGATTTGCAGCTGAGCTGGCAGGGAGCAACCCTGGAACTGGTGGCCCGGTTGCTCTCCCAGCCCGCTCCTCCCTTTGTGCCGCCTTGGCATGGCAGTGTGCAACTAGTTCAGGTGTGATGGGGTAGCCATGGTGAACAGATGCTGTCCTCCTTGGGGGGAAAACTATGGAGGAGGAGGAGGAGGGGTTTGCTTCCAGCCCTTGTTGTTTGCAGAGGCAGCTGTTCTCCCTTTTTGCTCCTAGGTGCTCTTTAATAGGAAGGTGGCTCTTCGGGAGAGAGGGAGGAGGCCTGTTCCTGATTAGTTGGGGTGTGTGGTGCGTTCAGACATATGCTGGCCTTTGTTTCTTCCTGGATCCTCCAGAGTTAACTCTTTGAACAGTCACCTGCTGCACAGGCTTTCTCCTCCTCCTCCATCCTTCTGTATGTATCGTGATCCTTGGGAGAACCAGCTTAACCGGAGAGGTCCTTTCATACAGCTTCTTACAAAGCAGCTTGGCAGATCCTTGCAGGATTCTAAGAAAATCACAGGAAAAATCCCTTGATTCCTGAAAGGGCTGGAGATCTCTCTCAAGAAAGGTGGTGTTGCTTGCTTCCAAAAAGTTACTTGGAAACATCCAGGAAACTGGAAATGTCTAGGAAGTGCCAGAAACAGGCTGGATGGCGCCTTGACTTTCATATATTTGTGGCAGTTCCTTGGGTATGAGTTGCATTTCCATAATCTTAATCCGGAACGATATGGAGAAAAAACATTTAGCCGAAGCTGAGGTTAGCACTAGGTGAAAGGATATCCCCTCCCCTGGCAGAGGTTATTGATATCGAAGAGCTTTCTCTCATGAGTCCCACTTACAGACTGCAGTCATCCAGTCAATATACAGTATAAGTTTCCCCTACTTTGGCTTGATTGGCCCTGAATATTTACAATTTATCTCTCCCCCCCTTGGAAGCAGCACATCAAATAGGCCTTTACCAGCTGTTTCTGTATTTGGGGCAGTTTGCTGTTGCTGATTGCAAAATGATGGATTATGGCTCCCTGACAGGTTTCAGAAGCCGGGTGTCATCAAGCACCTAGTCGTCTAGAAGAAGCTAAGGGAATCAATCCTAACATAAAGTCTATGTGGTCTTTGAAATAAGGCCACCAGTAAAAGGTTTGTTTGGCATGGGTCACTGCTTCCTAAGGTGGAATGCTTTATGTCAGGGGTCCCCAAACTTGGCAACTTTAAGACTTGTGGACTTCAACTCCCAGAATTCTCCAGCCAGCATAGCTGGCTGGAGAATTCTGGGAGTTGAAGTCCACAAGTCTTAAAGTTGCCAAGTTTGAAGACCTCTGCTTTACGTCTTAGGATAGACAGTGGCCTCAGGCCTAACATGGCAAAGCAAAGCAGATACCTAGTTAGAGTTAGAGCTCTTGTGAGGATGATTTTGTCATCAAGGTTTTTCTTCCTCCTTTGATTTTGTCATTTGGGTGTAACTTGACGGTTGGCCTGGTCCTTAGTGACATCGTTTAGCTTGCATGAGAAAGACTGTGAGGGTTGGGCCCTTAAGCCCTATTCTTATTCCTTCTCCCTTAGCACTTGACATCTTGTTGACAGCACAGAAGAAGGGGCTTTTGGATTTGTGAAGTGACATTTTAAGTTGCTCATGCTAGGTAGGCAGAAGACACTAGAAGTACTCCCCATCAAAACTGATGAAAATTAATCTCAGTTGTGGTGAGTTTGAACGTAAATCTCTGCCTCTTAAAAGAAAGGGCTAGAAGATTTATCTGGTTTACTGCTGTGCATAATACAGCAGCCAACCCAACGAATATGAAAAGTTTGCAAACAGGATACAAGGGTGCCAGTTTTTGATCTTTGATTTTAGAGATTAATATACACCTATCAGAATTAGTGATAATTTGCAGCCCAATCTTCTATTAGTGCCATGGTCTCCTTTAGTCTCAAATTGATAGCTGTTCACCACATCTAGTGTGTAGTACATCCCATAACCATAATTGTGCAAACAAGTACCGTATTTTCGGAGTATAAGATGCACCTTTTTCCTCCCTAAAAAGTGGCTGAAAATTTGGGTGCGTCTTATACTTCGAATGTAGCTTTTTCCCCCAGCCCTAACTAGGTGCTAACAGATCTTCCCAGCTCTTACCTTGCAGGCTTTTTCATTGTTACTCTCTCCAAAGAATGTTTTTCCAGCCCTAAGTCTTTGCAGGGTTTTTTTCATTGCTCTACTTGCTCCGAATACGTTTTTTTCTAGCCCTAACCAGGTGCTATCTATCTTCCCAGCTCTTACTGGCTTGCAGGCTTTTTCATTGTTACTCTCTCCGAAGAAGGTTTTTTTTAAGTCCTAACCAGGGGATAAAATAATATGCTGAAGCTGACCAGACTAAGGACGCTAGCCAGATGAATACCTGGTAGGCAGATTTTTTCCCCCTATTTTCCTCCCCAAAAACTAAGGTGCGTCTTATATTCCGAAAAACACAGTATATTTTTCTGAGTAATCACTAATCTTGTGTGTAGCTTCATTAAATTCACTATTTCAATAGGAAGAAAAGTGTTTCTCTACTTTTTCCTTTTCTGTAATTTCTCCCTCGCTTTTTTTTTTTAGTTCTTTCCTTGCCGATGGCTCTTACATGATTCTTGCTTAGTGTAAACAAGTACTGTATGTAGAACTTGGGAACTGAAAGATTCAATTGTTCTTTGTCTCTATTCATCTATGCAGTTTTTGCGCTACAGACCAAGCAGGCCTCAACTAGAGTTCCATTAATAATGGCATATACATTTTCCTTACAAGTTACATTTTCCATTACAACCAATATCTGACCATTACCGTACACATTTCATGCCACCTGATTCCGTACATTCTAAGACAAAATTCTAGTCCCTGAGAAATGTATTTTACTGTGTGTCCCCAAACTATAGCCTTTTCATAGCTCCAGAGCCGCCTATGGGCCTTGTGATATAGGAACTGCATGGACACTGCGTATCCTTAAGTAGGCCTAACAAGTTTAAAACCAGGAAAGGAAAAAAAAATCTATATCAACTTGAAAAAAAGAAACCTCCAAAACATCTTAGCTCTGACCTTGTGCTTCATCGTCACTCCACTCATTGCATCTTTTTTTAAAAAAAAATTCTGATTATAATTCCCAACTATCAAAATGTTGTCCCCTCGAGAGGTAAAACCCTCAAAATATGGTTTGAAGGCATCCTGTGTGAATGACATGGATCATAGAATACATCTCAGAATTCATTCATTGGACGAAGAAGGTAGAGAGGAGAGAGGGAGATAGAGGGAGGGGAGTAGTATGAAATATAGAAGGTAAGCAGACTGGAGATAAAAGTATAAAAGGAGCAACTAAGGAGATATGTCTATGATATTTTGGATAGAAATATAGATGTTTTGATGATATGGTATATGTGTGTATATTTGTGTATGGTGAAAAAATTAAAAAATTAAAAAAAAATTCATTGCAATGGACAGATTAAACAAAGCAAGTTTGAAAGCTTGCAGAGCTAGTAAGGAAGGGTCATAGTATTTGGACTACAGTAATACAGGTAGTCCTCAACGTACAACGGTTCATTTAGTGACTGTTCAAAGTTACAACGGCACTGAAAAAAGTGAGTTACGACCATTTTTCACCCTTATGACCGTTGTATCCTCCCCATGCTCACGTGATCAAAATTCAGACGCTTGGCAACTTGACTCACGTTTATGATGGGTTGCAGGGTCCCTGGGGGTCGCGTGATCCCCTTTTGCGACCTTCTGACAAGCAAAGTCAATGGGGAAGCCAGATTCGCTTAACAACAAGTGTTACTAATTTAGCAACTGAAGGACTCACTTAACAACTTTGGCAGGAAAGGTTTGGCAGAAATGGGGCAAAATTCCTTTAACAACTGTCTCGTTTAGCAGCAGAAATTTTGGGCTCGGTTGTGGTCGTTAAGTCAAGGTCTATCTGTAGAGAACTGATATGATTTCTAATAACAAGCTCCAAGATCATCACTGTCAAGGTGACAGATATTGCAGAAAAAAGCAGAATTCTTCAATGTATTTCCAGTTTGGCCTAAAGCTGCTGATTTCTACAAGCATAAATAATCTCTAAAATAAAACTATTAAGCTCTTTATTTCTCTCCCCATGCCCCCTCAAACATACCCAATAAGGCAGAGGTCTTCAAACTTGGCAACTTTAAGACTTGTGGACTTCAACTCTCAGAATTCTCCAACCAGCATAGCTGGCTGGAGAATTCTGGAAGTTGAAGTCCACAAGTCTTAAAGTTGCCAAGTTTGGGGACCCCTGCAATAAGGTGTAACCTAGTTCTGCATGAAATATGGTGCTGGTGATATAGTACTACTGGTAGCAGCAACTGAACCTCCGAGCGACTTGTTTGTACCACCCCTCTTCTACTGAAAATGCATGAGCATCTGTCCTACTGCAGAATGTGTCAGGACACATAGGTAGTCCATCCGCATCTTCTATTTCCTCAGGGCAGTTATATATGGGAGGCAATGGGCATCTCATAAAAAGCGTTCCTTATTTTGCAGCTCTGGGAATAAGAACGGTTCTAGGATGTGCTAGTGATCAAGACTCAAGCCAAATGAACTTTGAGGCAATAATTTTAATTCACCCAGAGGTTAGGATGGATGAGTCTCTCTCATGTCTCATTATCTTGGACTCACCTGTTCTCTTTTATATACATTTCACTCCATGCTTCTTTGTCTCTTAGAACTTACGCCTTTGCTGTAACTGTAGAATTTTTGCAGGATGAAATATGTATAATACACACACCCATATTTAAATTGTTGGAAACATCATAAATTATGCTTGGTGTGTGTATTTATCTATAGTTACAGCAAAGGCAAAATGTGTGTGTGTGTGTGTACGTACACACACACACACACAATTTACTGCTGCATCTCATCTGTGCATGCTTGCAGGGGAGGAAACCCCAAGCAAAGGTATCCCAACTCACATTTGTTTCAGTTAATAACGTTTTATGTGCTGGCTGCTTGGGGAGAATCATTACCTGTCCTCAGGCAGCCAGGTGAATGGCTACCTCAGTCTAGCAAACTTTGATTGAAATAAAAATTGCCTAGCATTTTTAGTCACACTTGTAATTCTCAAATTACAGCCGTTGTTTAGTGGCTGTTCAAAGTTTACAACGGCAGTGAAAAAAGTGACTTATGACCGTTTTTCTCACAACCATTGCAACATCCCCATGGTCCAGGAGTGGGCTTCAAAAAATTTAGCAACGGGTTCTCTGCCCCGTTGCTGGGTGGGCGTGGCCATGGTGGGCGTGGCCTAGTCAGCCTCCTGCACCATGGCGGGGGGGGGGGGGGCGTTTTTGCCCTCCCCAGGCTCCAGAGGCTTTCCTCAAGCCTCCGGGAGGGCAAAAACCGCCTCCCCGGGCTCTGGAGGCCCTCCGGAAGCCAAAAATAGGCCCGTTTCCGGTCTTCCGGAGCCTCCAGGAGGCCCGTTTTTCACCCTCCCTGAGCCTGTGCACGGGCCCTGGCATCCAAAATGGGCCACATGGAGTTTCCTGGAAGGGGAGGGGAGGGGTGGGTGGGGAAGGGAGGGGCCAGTCAGGAGTGGGATTTGGGGGTTCGCTGAACCACACAGAATCTTCGCTAGAGGATCGCGTGAACCCCGGCGAATCCGGAGCAGCCCTCCACTGCCATGGTCACATGATCGAAATTCAGGCGCTTGGCAACTGGCATGTACTTATGACAGTTGCAGTGTCCTGGGACCATGTGATCACCTTTTGTGACCTTCTGACAAGCAGAGTCAATGGAGAAACCAGATTCACTTGAACAAGTGTGTTGCTAACTTAACAACTGTAGCGATTCACTTAACAACTGTGGCAAGAAATGTCATAAAATGAGACAAAACAATTGCCTTGGTTAGCAATGGAAATTTTGGGCTCAGTTGTCGTTAAGTCAAGGACTACCTGTACAGTCAACTGGCAACTCGAAAATGGGTGGACTTCAGCTCTCAGAATTGATATTATCCAGTATGTGTAATAGTATTAATATTTCAGGAAGAGAATGTGCTTGGTATCAGTTCTTCTTATGACTGGTTTCAGAAACATTTGTACATATGAGTTTGAAGACTGTTTCAGTAATATTCTTCCTTTGAGTGTTGAATTTCCTGTGGTTTATAGCTAGGTGCTTTGATTACTAGACAGAAGTTAAGGAACAGAAAGGAAACTTTTCCTTCTTAATTTTTCGTGCCAAAGAACTGCTTGTCTGTAATCCATTCATTAGCCTATACCAGTGATGGCGAACCTTTTTTGGTTCGCGTGCCAAAAGCGGGGGGGGGGGGGGGAATGCTGGAGATCACGTGTGTGCGTGCCCACACTCATAATTCCAATGCACCCCTACACATGCACGCATGACCCCCCTGCTCCCAGCATGCAATGGCACGCCCATTTTTCGCTCTCCCCAGGCTCCAGAGCCTTTCTAGGAGCCTGGGGAGGGCGAAAACGGCCTTCCCCACCCCCTCTGGAGGCTGGAAACAGCCTGTTTCCCAACTCCCAGTGGGCCCAGAAGGCCTGAAAATCAGCCAGCTGGTGCACACATGCACGCCGGACCTGAGCTCGCGTGCCCACCGATATGGCTCCGCGTGCCACTTGTGGCACCCGTGCCATAGGTTCGCCATCACGGGCCTATACAGTAGCATTAATTCTGGCCAGCATGGATGAACTCCATTTGCCTTGGTATTTTCTTGAGCTTATTTTTTTTTCCCCATTTCCAAGGTGCATAAAAGTACAGAATATGGGTTGAGACATTCAGCAGCCTTTGCCAGCTCAGGCCTGTATGCAAGAGTGAATGAATAACATTCTTGCACTATATCCCTCTTTGTGCTGTATCAGGGTCGGAAGATGGATTAGTTGGAAGCCGGGGTGTCAGCCATGCAGTTATGTAATTAATTGGTGCACTGAAATATGTAACATCTATGAACATTCTGGTAGAACTGGGCTTCTGTTTGTTCCAGGGATTCCTTTGAGAGCTAATCCTTTCCAGAAGAATGAATTTAAATATATAAAATAAAATAAAGTTGTATTTTCCCCCTATCCATAATAATCTGATTATAGAGAAGTTGATTCCTCTTAAAGAGCTTTCTGTCAGCTAAAATTGCTCCAAGAACTGAGCCAACCAGGGTTGATAAAAAACGATGATTTAAAAAAAAAATCAAAAAAATTGGATTTTTAAAATTTAAATATTTTTTTTATTTTTATCAAATTTATTTTAATAAAATGCTTTTGGAGTAAAAATCTATCCAAAGATAGTTTTCTATTTAAGATACATTAATCATTTAGTTTATTCAGCATGAAATGGAGCTTAGTTATGTAGCATGAGGCTGTATAATCTGCAATATTGGGACTGTCGGTGAGTCAATAGAGGGTCAGAGGAGGAGCTGCTGCGGGACAGAGATGACAGTTGCTCTTTAAAAATTATGATTTAAATCGAGTTGATTTAAATCAAGCCTTTTTACTAGTGATTTAAGTCATGATTTAAATCAACTTGATTTAAATCAAATCCACCCTGGAGCCAACCCACCTATCTTGCTGATATTTAATAAGAATACCTGCAAATGAGTTGTAGCTTGCCTTGAATTTCAATAGGGAAGGAAGATGGGATATAAATATAATAAAATCATTTCACGTGTATGTCCCCAAACAAAATAATAATGGTATTGTGCCCCACAGCCTATTCATTCATTTCCTCTCCATGAGTTGGTGAACATCCTACACAGCTGAATGTTAACAAGAACCTGGGATTATGGTTAAATATGTCTAAAAAGCCAGATTTTGTAAAATAACAGTGATCCCTGGTTTATAAATCTGCTTCTTTGTAATCCCTGGTTTAGAGACGACATTGTGCTAAATGTATATGATTACTTTATCCATTTACTCTCCATGCTGCTTGCCCAAGGATACACTGTGCAGATTGCAGCTTAATAAGCCAGAATTCCTAACTTGTTCTGTATGATGGCACATAATTATGTATTGATTGATCAGAATACAGAAGACAATAATAAAACCGTCTGTAACATAAGAGAGCAAGTAAGAAAGAAAATACAGTTCCTATTTCTGTATCATCTCTATAGATCCATATATCCAGTTCTCAATTGTGCCGTTTTATTCAGATGATGCTGTCTGGGGAATTCTGGGAATTGAAGTCCACAAGTCTTAAAGTTGCCCGGGTTGGACATTCCTTGTCTAAACCCACTTGCCTTTCTTTGTTTTCCCAAATCCTGCCATTCAGGGGTTCCGAGTGCTTCCAAATTGTTTCAGAAAGAAGCCTGGCATCTTTCTGGCATCATCGTCTGGCTAGACTAGAGACTTTCATTTCTTGACCGCTGCTTTCAACTGCAGGAGCCCGCTCCGTTTCCTGTGTTTGTTTTTCAAGTGATCCGCATGCCCCTCGCCAGAAGAAAACGCTGACAGCTCTTTTCTGTCTCGTGCTGAATAATAAGCTCCATTCGGCACTCTCGGGATCGGATGAGCTGGTAGGAGAGAAAAGTTGGAAGCATTTGTTAGCCAGGCAGGGGTCAGTTTTATGCGTATTCCTGTTTTCAGATCACTGCTGAATGACCTTCCTTACCGGTGGTCCCATTACCAGTGGTCACCAGCTGGAGAGGGCTACTACTGTTGATCAATGCATCTGTTTTGGAGATGAAGATCTGGTGTAGCTGGCATCATCTGGCCATTGCCATATTATTTGCCGTGCACTTTTAAGGGTAGCATCTTGGGAGCACGGAAAGACGACAGGTAGTCCTTGACTTATGACAGTTCATTTAGTGACCATATGAAATCACAAAAGCAGTGGGGGGGGGAAAGTGACTTGTGACCATTTTTCACCCTTATGACCGTTGCAGCTTCCCCAAGATCAAGTGATCAAAATTCAGAGGCTTGGCAAACTAACTCATATTTATGACGGTGGTCACGGGATCCCTTGACAAATGTTAAGAGCAGAGGTAGCGCAGTGGTTAGAGTGCAGCACTGCAGGCTACTTCAGCTGACTGCTAGGTGCAGTTCAGCTGTTCAAATCTCACCGGCTCAAGGTTGACTCAGCCTTCCATCCTTCTGAGGTGGGTAAAATGAGGACCCAGATTGTTGGGGGCAATATGCTGAACTCTGTAAACAGCTTAGATAGGGCTGTAAAGCACTATGAAGCGGTATATAAGTCTAAGTGCTATTGCTAAGTGCTATCCCCTTTTGGGACCTTCTGACAAGCAAAGCCAATGGGGGTGGGGGTGGGAAGCCAAATTCGCTGAACAACCCCATGACCCATATAACAGCTGCAGTGACTCACTGAACAACGGTGGCAAGGAAGATCGTAAAATGGGGGCAACATTCACTTGACAAATGTTTGACGTTTGGGCTCGATTGTGGTCGTAAGTCGAGGACGACCTATATGTTTGCATTTAGAAACAGCTGGGACAGCCGTCAACATTACAGCTGCGAATGTAAAGACGCAACAATCCACAAAGAGCGCACACGGGAGAATAAAGAGCGTAGGGGCAAAGTACGAGCGCTCAGCTTATATTTTGAAAAATCTGTGCCATTGGATTTTTGTGAAGAATTTCCCTTCGCTGAAGAGAAAGGCAGTGAGGAGACTCTCGCCTGCCCGCTTTTATCTCTGACCCTGCAAACAGCTGCCTTTGACTGCTTTGCCACGTGATCTTTAATCTTGAGAGAATATGGCCTCAAAACAGGAGGGGGGGAAAGCTGCTCACTTCGGCTCTGCTGTTTCTTGGTTTTCTGCAGAAGCCCTGCCAGCTTTCGTTGAATCTGTACCTGATCTCAGCATACTTTTATTTTTTTTATTTTATTTTTTTGCCATCTGTTTCCCAGGTGCTGCTACCTTGACTACGCCTTGACAGTTGGGTCTGACATCTAGCAATTTTTCATGGATCACCTGTCCAAAAAAAAAAAAAAGTTTTCGGTCTCTTTGTAGAATTATTTTTTCTCTTTGCCGTTGAGACCCAGGATTGTTTCGCCCTCCGTTTTCAAAACTTAACACCTGCAGTCTTCCTTTCTGAAACTCAGGACTAATCCACAAGCATTCAAATCTATTAAAAGCTTATGCATTTTTTTTCGTGGGGTGGGGTGGGTGGGCAGCAGACAGTCGCCGTGACTTGGGCGACCTTTGAAATCTAAATTATAAATAATAAAGGCAATTCAGATCTAATAAAGTTCCATGCAGAATTGTCAACTTGATCCTTCCTTTAGAATAGATTCAGTCTGCCGTGTGTGTGTGTGTGTGTGTGTGTGTGTGTGTGTATGTGTGTGATCCGTGTGTTAAAATGGCCAACCTTTTCTGCTTTATGTGCACGTGGGCCTGGGATATTTTCCCCATTCTTTCCCCAAAGATAATGGGAAAGGTATCCCATTAAGAGCCGTGGTGGCGCAGTGGTTAGAATGCAGTACTGCAGGCTAATTCTGCTGACTGCCAGCAGTTCGGCAGTTTGATTCTCACTGGCTCAAAGTTGACTCAGACTTCCATCCATCCGAGGTTGGTAAAATGAGGACCCAGATTGTTGGGGGCAAGATGCTGACGCTTAGAGGGGGCTGTGGAGCGGTATATAAGTGCTATTGCTATCCAAAAGTTGTTCCTGTTTCAGTAAACGTCGGGGGAGCTTCGCAATCATCCAGATCATGGTTGTCCCAATGGTATTTTTTCAAGAGGCAACTGGACTTTCTTTGTTTTTCCTTGAAGACGTTTCGCTTCTCATCCAAGAATCTTCTTCAGTTCTGACTGAATTGTGACTGAGAACTGAAGAAGCTTCTTCGACGAGAAGTGAAACGTCTTCAAGGAAAATAAAGTCCAGTTGCCTTTTGAAAAAGCACCAATGGGACATCCCATTTTCAATAATGCTGGCTTGGGGGTGACACTGACCACATTGTGCCATGTTGCCTGTGATAAGTCTGGCACCCCCTCTTTCCGTTGGAATGACCATGGTTACTTTTCTTTCTCCTGGCAGGATGAGTTCCTGGGCTTCCATTCAGAGGACAATGCTTTTCAAAGCTCACTGCGTGCTGCTCTAAGATCTAAAAGAGGTAAGGAATTTCTGTAGGCATCGATGGGTGGTTTGGGTCCTATCTGACAAACATGGACTTCAGGGTTGGGCATGGGCCAAACTCAAAAGATTCTCGGGAGAATTTGGCCTTCTCGCTTAACATCTTGTTGTGGAGTTTTAGTGTTCTCACCCAAAACTTCATGGGGTATCAGTTGAGAGCACAGCAATACTTGTCAATCTTGCAAAGTGATAATCTCAAGTATTATTTGACATGTATGCTTTTAATTAATTTTGACTGTCCCACAGATTCCCCCCTGCTGATGGGATCATATCTGGGAGTTGTGGTTTAGTGTGTGGTGGAAAACTAGCCCATCACACTCACCATAAGTTTCTCTATAGTATATTGTGTTTTGTCAATTTGAGTTTAGGGTCAAAAGGTCTGAACTCAGCCAAACTACCCTGTTTCCCCCAAAATAAGACATCCCCTGATAATAAGCCCAATCAGGCTTTTGAGTGTATGGCAATAAGGCCAAGCACTTATTTCAGGGTTCAAAAAAATATAAGACGGTCTTATTTTCGGGGAAACACGGTATAGTCTCTGTATATATTGTAACGTTCAAAGGCTGATTCCCAGACAGAATGCGATCCCGTTTTTTAATCTTCATGTGAAAGTCTTCAATTCCGATGCCATTAGTCTGAGTTGGACTTTTAAAGAAATAATATTTACTCATTTTAAAAGACAAGTTGCTGTCCCATACTTCTATGGCATCTGACTTCCTTGAAATTGGATATATTGTATTGCAATATAGGAAGGACATTGTTCAGAACAGGTCCAAAAATTCTTCTGTTTTCCAGCAGTTATGTCCATGCACAATAATCACATTAGTTATGACACTATACTTGAAGCAGTAGCTTTTCTGGTAGGTCTAATACTAGGATCTGTTTTTTTGTATGAATGTGGAATGATTACCGGTACTTCCAAGGACTCTTGATACTGCCATTTTTAAAAAACTCATTTCTAATGCCATTTATTGATTCTTCTGAGATTTCTAAGGCTCTCCAGTTTTATAGCATTCCCAGTATTTTAAAACCTTTCAGGGCAGCTTGGTTTGGCTTGTAATGACTCCCTGCCAGATATGAAGTTTTCCCTTTGATTCTATTCCTGACAATCTGCTTTCTTGACCTCCTGTCATTAAGGTTGTCTGCTGTTCAGAGCATTTCTCTGCTGCCTCTGACCGGTTAATTTATGAAGTTTAAATATTCTCACAGCCTCAACATAAGTTTTCTTAGGATATTGTAATTTCATTCATTGCATCATTCATTTTTAGAAAGAATGCCAGTTTTGAATGTTCCACAAGATTTCCAACTTATAGTATAGTGTGCATTCTATCAGCGGGATGACATGTAGCAGTTCATTTATCATAGATCAGGGGTAGGTAAACTACAGCTCTTTGAGGACCTGTGGACTTCAACTCCCAGAATTCCTGAGCCAGCCATGCATGCATGGCTGGCTCAGGAATTCTGGGAGTTGAAGTCCACAGATCCTCAAAGAGCTGTAGTTTGCCCACCACTGTCATAGATGATCAGGCAAAGTGCCTTTCACAATATTGTACAGGTAGTCCTCAACCTATGACCACAATTGAGACTGGAATTTCCCTTACTAAACAAGGTGGTTGTTAAGTGAGTCATGCCCAATTTTTACAATCTTTTTTGCCACTGTTGTTAAGTGAAACACTGCAGCTGTTTGGTGACACGTGTGGTCATTAAGTGATTCCAGCTTCTCTCACTGAGTTGGCTTGTAGGAAGGAGGCTGGGAAGTTCACAAATAGCACTAACACTTAGACTTATATACTGCTTCACTGTGCTTTACAGCCCCCTGTGAGCTGTTTACAGAGTTAGCATATTGACCCCCTACAATCTGGGTCCTCATTTTACCGACCTCAGAAGGATGGAAGGCTGAGTCAACTTTGAGCCCCATTAAGATCAAACTCCTGGCAGTCAGCAGAATTAGCCTGCAATACTGCATTCTAACCACTGCGGCACTATAGCTTGCTTCCTTCTCATTTTCCTTCCTTCCTTCCTTCCTTCCTTCCTTCCTTCCTTCCTTCCTTCCTTCCTTCCTTCCTTCCTTCCTTCCTTCCTTCCTTCCTTCCTTCCTTCCTTCCTTCTCATTTTCCTTCCTTCCTTCCTTCCTTCCTTCCTTCCTTCTCATTTTCCTTCCTTCCTTCCTTCCTTCCTTCCTTCCTTCCTTCCTTCCCTCCCTCCCTCCCTCCCTTCCTCCCTCCCTCTCAAGCAATCGCTTCACAGGGCTTTACAGTCCTCTCTAAGCAGTTTACACAGTCAGCATCTTCCCCCAACAATCCGGGTCCTCATTTTACCAACCTTAAAAGGATGGAAGGTTGAGTCAACCTTGAGCCGGTCAGGATCGAACTCCTGGCAGTGGGCAGAGTCAGCCTGCCATACTGCATTCTAACCACTGCTCCACCACTGCTCCTCCAAATGGTAATCCTATGACCCTGGGTCACCACAGCCATCATAATTACATGCCAATTACCAAGTGCCAGAATTTTGATCATGTGAGTACAGGGATGTTATGACGGTTGTAAGTGTGAGGACCAGTTGTAAGTCACATTTTTCACTGCTGTTGTAATTTTGAATGGTCACTAAACCAGTGGTTGCAAGTTGAGGACTACCTGTATGAACAGAATAGGGCAGGGGTGTCAAACTCAAGGCCCGTGGGCTGGATCCGGCCCACGGGGCCGTCCTGGAAAATATAAGGAGTCGGCCCGCGTCGCTTTGGCCCAGTCTACCCATTGCGAAGAGGAAACATGCCAGCAGTTTGGGGAGTGGTGTCAAGATGGCCATGCCCACCCAGTTGGCCACGCCCCCGTCCCACCCAGAGACCAACCACAGCCCTGATGTGGCCCTCAATGAAATTGAGTTTGTAGGAATAGGGCAATCTTCAACTGGTAATGGACTGCTATTTGGGCGGATTCTGTCTTGAGGATAGGAAATTGCAGTTGACCAGCAGTTTTGTGAGTGCCCTCCTGTAGTTGAATCATTTTTTTTTACAGATAAGATTTCTCTCTCTTTGTACAGGTACCCCTCTGCTGTCGCATGGCAGGAGGAAGAGGGCATTTGCTGAGGACTCCGTTTCCAAAAGGTTGGCCAAACAAAAGGCTGTGGAATCCCAGCGAGATCGTATGGTGAAAGCTTTGGCCGAGCTGCTTCAGAGGACCAAAGGGACTCCAGCAAGGATAGGCCGGCAAGCAACATCAGGTCCAAAAGTGCTCAGGATGCTTCCTAAGCAGACTCAAGCTGACCCAGAACCTGCTGACCCATTAAAATCCACCGCTCCTCCCCTTCTTCCACCACCACCGACAGAGAAGACTCCCAATTCCACTGCCCCATCCAGGCCACGAGGCCGGCCACGTGGCTCCTTCACAAAGAAACCCGTTACAAGACGGCGTCGGCGTCCTCACGACAGCACCAACACTTCATCTTCCATCCCGGAGCCTAACAATAATATACAGCTGCCCTCATCGTGCGCAGAAGAAATCAGTGCGTCTTCTGAGCCAGCCGAAGCTTTGAAGAAACCACCGCTCATCCTCAAGTTCTTCTCCAAAGCCAGGCGGCATAAATCTGGTCAGTTGGTGGTGACTCACGTCCGGCTAAAGACCCATGGTCACCGAAGGGGCCGGAAGAGGAAGTGGAGCGTGGTGCCGGAAAAGAAGCTCTCCCCGCTTCCTTCTGAGGCCGTGTCTGAATCGGAAGCAGTTTTGTCAGAGCCGGATACCTCCGACCCAGAGCCCAAACAGAACGAACCCCCTGCTCCACATTTGCTGTCAGAGAATCCTGCACCCGAATCCTCTCCTCAGCCCAAATCCCCAGTCTCAAAACCAGAGCCACAACTGGAGGCAGTCGTCCAAGAGCTGCAGCCAGCCCCAGAGGCACCTGTCCCAGAACTGGAGGCCTCTGCCCCAGAACCAAAGCCTTCTGTACCCGAAGGTGGCGCTCTTCCTTTGCCCAACCAGGTATCTTGGAAACAGGAGCCCCAGCAGCCCTGTCTGCAGAGTGATGGAGCGGTCCTCCTTTCCGAGAAGGGGCCTTCTAGGGTTGTCCTCTCTATGAGGGCACGGTGTTCGAAACGGGGTCGTGGGCGGCGCATGGCAACTCAGCCATTGCCAGGCAAGATGAGGGAGGAGGCCGGGGGAACAGCTCAGCAGTCCGGAGTCGCTGGCTCCGAGGAGGTCCCAGCTCTCAAGACCACCTTCCTCAAAAATATCCGTCAGTTCATCATGCCGGTGGTGAGTGCCCGGTCGTCTCGTCTCATTCGGACCCCCCGTCGCTTCATGGATGAGATCCCGCAGAAGGCAACCAAGCTTTTGGAAAGCCCCATTCCTGACGGGGCTTTAGACAAGCAGGAAGCTGCTTTGTTGCCATTGCAGGGCCCTCCCCAGCAGCTGAACCCCTCAGTCCCCAGTTCTCCAGAAAAAGATCCCTCTAGGGCCCCTTCCTCCCCGTCTTCCCCTAGCGTGCTCCACATAACTTCCACGGCACTGGCCCTGCCTGAGAAACGGCGCTCCATCCTTCGGGAACCCACATTCCGATGGACCTCACTCAGCCCCACTTCGTCCCCCAAAGATATGGGGAAGGCTCTCTTTCAGGTGCCTAGTGAAGATGCATCTCTTGTGTCCAGTGCGCCAGCCCCCGTCCCTTCCACCCCAACCAAGCGCACCCCCTTGCTGCGGGCCCCCCAGTTTACACCTAGCGAGGCGCACCTTAAGATCTATGAATCACTCTCGGTGTCTCCCGAAGAGTCTGACTTGGTGCCGGCTTCCCCCGAGGTCAGAAGGGACCCTCCGGTGCCGCTGCAAGAAGCTACCTTGCTCTCCAGTGAGCCCGTGGTGACCCGCAGTGGCAAAAAGCTGGTGGGAAGGACCAACCACCTTGCTTTGCCCCTCTTCACGGAGGTTCCTAAACCCCTCGAAGCTCAAGGCAAAGAGCTCCTCACCATGGAGGATGTCAACTCTCCCGGCGTGGTTCACAAGCTGGCCATCCGGAGGGTCGTGCCTCCCTCCACCCAAGTGGAGGAGCAGGAAGAGAAAGCGGCTGACAGTTCGGAGAGCGAAGCAGAGCCAGCCAGCCTCTCTTCGGAGGAAACGAAGCCCCCCGTGCAGCAGCCCAAACCCATCGTGACGTCGCTCTCCAGCATGGACAAAGTTTACAGCCTGCTGACTCGTGCCAAGGTGCAGCTGTACAAGATAGACCAACAGAAGCAATTCAAATTCATTCCGGTAAGAGAAACCCTCCAGGTTGAACGATGTGGGTTTTGGAATCGTAGCAAGGGTAGGCCACGTCCATAGGGCTAGGGGTGACAGGTGCAAGAAGTCAGGATCCAGGATAGAGGTCAAAAAGTCCCTGACCTAAGACCACAATTGAGCCCCATATCTCTGTTGCTAAGTGAGGTATTTGTTAAGTGAGTTTTGCCCCCACTTTTATGGCTTTTCTTGCTGCAGTTGTTAAGTGAGCCATTGCAGTTGTTAACTTAGTGACACGGTTGTCCAGTGAATCTGGCTTCCCCATTGACTTCGCTTGTCATAAGGTCTCAAAAGGGGATCACATGACCCCGGGATACTACAACCGTCATAAATATGAGTCAGTTGTCAAGCATGTGAATTTTGATCATGTGCCCATGGGGATGCTGCAATAGTCATAAGTTGAAAAACAGTCATGTCACTTTTTTCAGTGCCGTTGTAACTTTGAATGGTCACTAAATGAATTGTTGTAAGTTGAAGACTACCCGTACAAGTTTATTTCATGCTACCTCTGATCCAGGCACATTGGCACCAGATAAAAGTCAATGGAATTCAAGTGGGCTGGACTTAGGTGTCTTAAGGGGGTGTACAGACTCCAGACTGATGATGCATTTGACCCCGCCTTCAGGCTCAGCCTGGTCGTTTCCCACAGGGGATAGGGAGTTGTGGTTTTCAGGTTTTTGGTGTTGTTTGAGCACAGCACACATTTTGATACCGAACAGATGAATTACTCTATGACCGCATCCCAGGTTAGAAGTCTTGATATTTACATCCTCTGTTTTGGAGAATTATCAAGAGAACATATTGCAGATCTAGCACTCAAAATGATATAAAAGTGGTGCAGAATCCGAAGAAGTGGGTTTATTGTCCTATCTTTATTTAAGTTCTGCCCCTAAGAAAGAAATCAAAAGGTTCTGAGATATTCTGAGCAGTAAATGAGAAGAATGGGAATTGGGACAAGCTACCACCTATGGTTTGAAGGTGATAGCTATTTTGAGGCTGGGTTTATATTTTGCTCTAAGCCAGGGGTATCCAACCTTGGCAACTTTAAGACTTGTGGACTTCAAGTCCCAGAATTCCCCAGCCAGCCTAAGAACATGGCTGACTAACTTAAAGTCCACACGTCTTAAAGTTGCCAAGGTTGGACATCCCTGTTCTACACCGTAGTAGCTTGCCTTTATCAAATATGCTTAATGTGACCAGCAACATTCCCTGTAAGAGAAAAAAACGGTGTGCGGCGTTCTCGTTTCATCTGCGCGGCCGCGCATGCGCACAGCCTCTCCCATTAGGAAATGCCGGCAGGAAGTTAGAAACTTACGCGCGGCATTCTCTGATCATGTGCGCGGGCGCGCACCTTAGAGGGAACAGTGGTGACCAGTGCCAAAGCTACTGGTTGCATGCACACACTGTGCCATGTATGACGACTGTCAATCTTTTTTTAGTGAGTTTTTGTGATACATTTTTTTGTGACATAGCCTGAATTCTGGCCACTTAGTAAGCTTATGGTTCGATGCATTTTGAAAATCCTGTAATTGGATTCCTACAGTTACCAGGTTGAGTGTGCTATGTGAACACATGACGGAAGACATGTTTCGTTTGGTTTTGGCTTGACATGTTGTGTGAACACAGCCCAACTGTTGTTTATTCAATTAGCCACAGTGAAGCATCGGATGGTTTGGCGTGATTTGAGCGTGCCCTTGGGACTCTGCGCGTCTGGCCATAGCTGTGTGCACCATGCTGTGTTTCATGGGAAATGATTGATGCCACTGTATTGAGTGATGTCTGGAATGAAAGCCGCCATTGTGTTGGAAAATGGGCAGAATTGTTTGGGGAATTAAGTATCGAAGGGGAGGGCCCCCCAAACCATGTGGGTTATAATGCTTGCGTTCTTTTTTCCTAGGGGTGTCAAAGTATCAAGGCTGAGGCCTTTGAGACTCCAAAAATCCCCGCTGAGGAGACGACAACCGCAGACCTCAACACGGCAGAAGACAAAAAAGAGGTTAGAAAACAGGTAATCGACTTGCAGCCATGCGGCCATATTCCAAATACAAAAGCATGGGGAAATCTGGGCGCTGTGCTTGATAACCTAGTTATCGTGGCTCGCTTCACCGTTTGTGAAGCTCTTCCGGCAGGCGGGGTGAAGAAGATCGGATTCCCCCATGAATGAATGGTTTTTAAAATTATATAATTGTCTTTTTAAAATTAGAATGTTTTATGTATATTGTTTTTATTCTTGTTGTACGCCGCCCTGAGTCCTATGGGATTGGGCGGCCTATAAGAACTTTTAATTAAATTAAATTAAATTTGTGGCTTAATACTATGCGTGAGCTCAGCCACTCACAGGCCTGTCAGCGCGACGTGGCTCAGCACGATGCATGGAGCACGGCCAAACCGTTGAATAGTTTAGAAGAACCAGCTCTGCTGCTTGTCACTCATGATAATGGGCGTTCTTCCTGCACGTTCTTGACAGGGCCAGGAGTCCCCGGTGCAGGGCCCACGGATCAAGCACGTTTGTCGGCATGCTTCGGTGGCCTTAGGGCAATCTCGTGCGATGGTGCCAGAGGATGTGCCACGCCTCAGTGCCCTGCCTCTGCGGGAGAGGGAAGAGATTGCTGGGTCGCCCACCATAGAGGGTGAGTATCTGTGGAAGAGATTGGCTAACAACTCTACTTGTGCCTTCTGGCCTCGCTTTGTCTCTCTTTGTAAATTTGTTTCCTGGGTAAATTGTCTACCTTATTATGTAATGCCTGCTAATCACATCATGAGGCAAAGCTTTTATTCAACCTTGGGTGGAATAAACAGAGAAAAAGACAGGAACATCTATATAGGCTTTATTTAGACCAGATATATCTGTTTGTTTGTTTGTCCGGAGAAGGAAGAGAGGAATCCTGGGTTAGTTTAAGTGGGGTGGGAGGAAGAAGCAATATCAAAATATATAGTTTTGGATTCCTCAGTATGCTTACAAATCAGTAGGATGTTCCCTGCAGGTGCTTATCATGTTCCCAGGACCATTTTGTTGACTTCTTAGCAACACCCTTTTGAAGATTGAAGCATATTCATGACAGGGTTTTTTGTTATTGTTGTTGTTGAAAGTGTAATTTGAGCCTGTATTAGGAACACCATGCAAGCATAACTGAACCAGGCTATTTTTTTTAAAGCCAGGCTCTTAACTCTCATGGTCTTGGTTCTTAGGCCAGGCTAGTTTCCGGTTATATAGGGTTCAGATGGGGCGAGAATCTGAATGTGTGGTGCTGTGATTTATACAGTAGAAGAGATAGGTTTCAAAGAATTGCTTAAGCTGCACCGTCCCTGCACCTGAATGTGCAATTTCTACACTTTTGCTTTACAGCAAAACTCTATAACCGTGAGGGCGAACCTATGGCACGCGTGCCACAGGTGGCACGCGTAGCCATATCTGAGGACACGCGAGGCTTTGCCCTATATCAGCTCCAGCGCACATGTGCACGCTGGCCAGTTGACTTTCGGCCTTCCGGAGGGCAGGGGGAGGCCATTTTTGCCCTCCCCAGGCTTCAGGAAAGCCTTCGGAGCCTGTGGATGGCGAAAAACGGGCCCAATGGGCCTACTGGAAATTCTGAATTTGGAAGCCAATCTTGGACACCTTGGGGAACCCTGATCTAACCTGTCAAGTCAGAATCATACGTCAGCTAATAATCACAGGTTCATTTTAGCTGCAGTCTGGGATGAAGTTCAAAGAGGCTTAGAGGATTAGGGATTGCAGCATCGGGCTTACACTCAGGTGAATGTTTGGACTGTTCCACAGAGACCTCGTCAGCGTCTGAGAACGAGTGTGGCCAGCAGAAACAAGTGAAGCCGGATTCCGCGGTCAAGGCTACGCCGCCCCCTGTGCGTCGCCACGTCTCTCACCACCACGGCAAAAAGAACCGAATGACTCGCTGTGGGAAGTGCAAAGGATGCCTGAGGCTCCAGGACTGCGGCGAATGCATCAACTGCCTAGACAAACCAAAATTTGGCGGGCCAAACACTAAGAAGCAATGCTGCGTGTGAGTGTGCCTGTGAAGTCCCCAACTCCAGCCCTGACCGCTTGTCCACTCCTTCCGTGCTTGCTCAGCATTAGAAAGCAAAAGTTCAGGGTTTTATCCATAGCTGAGAAGAGAGGCTCCACCTGTAGTTAAGGGTTTGTAAATGCTGATTCTACAGCGCAAGCCCCGGCTGCAAAGTGTAGCATCCCCCTCTCAACAGTCAGAAGCAACTTAAAGGGTAGGCAAGGCAACTTGAAAAATCTGTAGCTACTTGCTGTGCTGAGCCGAGGTGGCGCAGTGGTTAGAGTGCAGCACTGCAGGCTACTTCAGCTGGCTGCTAGCTGCAGTTCGGCAGTTCAAATCTCACCGGCTCAAGGTTGACTCAGCCTTCCATCCTTCCGAGGTTGGTAAAATGAGAACCCAGATTGTTGGGGACAATTTGCTGACTCTGTAAACCGCTTAGAGAGGGCTGTAAAAGCATTATGAAGCTGTATATAAATCTAACTGTTATTGCTATTGCTATTCTTTGGAGGAGAATCATAAGTCAGCTAATCAGCAGATAGGGGACCACAGGCATTGATATAGTGATACCTTTGCTTATTGGTTTGATTTATATCCCACTTTTCCTCTAAAAGCTCAAAGTGGCTTTTATAGTCCTTGTGCTATCAGTTTAATCCCAGCATGGGCTGAGTGATGGCGACTGGCCAGCCTCACTCCGTGAGCTTCCATTAAGTGTGGGTTTTATTACGAGATTCCCTTAATAGAGTTAATACCTAAACCAGGAGTGTCTAACCGTGGCAACTTTAAGACCTGTGAACTTCAACTCCCAGAATTCTGCTGGCTGAGGAATGCTGGGAGTTGAAGTCCACAGCTTTTAACGTTGCCAAGGTTTAACTCCCCTGCCCTAAACCTTACAGTATATTACACTTATTCTGAGACTCAGGTTTAAATGCCCTTTAAAGGTGCAGCTAAAGTTGAGTCAGAATACTGAAATCTAAGCATGGTGTGTTATATTCTCTCTATATCTGTATCACAATTAATGCTCAAGTTAAATACAGGTAGTCCTCAACTTACGACCACAATTGAGCCCAAAGTTTATGTAGTTGAGTGAGAAATTTTTAAAGTGAATTTGCCCCATTTTACGACTTTTCTCGCCACATTTGTTAAGGGAATCCCTGCAGTTCTTAAATTAGTAACACGGTTGTTAGGTGAACCTGGTTTCCCCATTGACTTTGCTTGTCAGAAGGTCTCATAAAAGGAGGTCACATAACTCCAGGACACTGCAACCGTCATAAATGTGAGTCAGTTGTCAAGCATCCGGACGTAAATCACGTGACCATGGGGATGCTGCAACGGTCTTAAAGTGTGGAAAAATGGTCCCAAGTCAATTTTTTTCAGCGCCGTTGTAACTTTGAACGGTCACTAAATGAACTGTTGTAAGTCGAGGACTATCTGTAAACGCAAACTTCACCATGCCACACAGATTGTGATAAACACCCCAAAATCTTACCAGGTTGAGTTGGCTAACCCCTTTCCTTTTGTTATCTTGCATTTTTTTCTACTCTCATAATTTGGCTCTAAGTAGGTACCGTGTTTCCCCGAAAATAAGACCCTGTCTTCTATTTTTTTGAACCGTGAAATAAGTACTTGGCCTTATTGCCATGCACTCAAAAGCCCGATTGGGCTTATTATCAGGGGATGTCTTGTTTTGGGGAAAACACGGTAGTGTGTCCCTTTTGAGTGCTCTGAAGCTGAACAGATCCCACCCTGCCAGCATCTCTCTCGCTGCTGGAATTCCTCTCTGTCTTTCCAGGACAGTCTTACAATTTTCTACAACTGGATAATTTAATTTAATTTATTATATTTCTATGCCGCCCAACTCCCGAAGGACTCTGGGCGGCTTACAACAGGATATAGAAAATACATTTAAAAACATCATAAAAGATTTTTAAAAAACAGTTAAAAATCGCATACATACATATCATTCAAGGCCTGACCTCGTAAATTGCGAGATTAGTGGCCCCAAGCCTGCCGGAAAAGCCAGGTCTTCAATGCTTTCCGGAAGGCCAATAGAGTGGGGGCAGTCCAGATCTCAGGGGGTAGTTGGTTCCAGAGAGCCGGGGCAGCCACAGAGAAGGCCCTTCCCCGTGGGCCCGCCAGCTGACACTGCTTAGCTGACGGGACCTGGAGGAGGCCAACTCTGTGGGATCTTACCACTCGCTGGGAACTATGAAGTAGAAGGCGGTCTCGAAGTGCCTGCTGTGAGTCTTTAGACTCTAAAGCAGTGTTTCCCAACCTTGGCAACTTGAAGATATCTGGACTTCAACTCCCAGAATTCCCCAGCCAGCATTTGCTGGCTGGGGAATTCTGGGAGTTGAAGTCCAGATATCTTCAAGTTGCCAAGGTTGGGAAACACTGCTCTAAAGCTAGCTAGCTATTAATATTTGCAATCGGGCAGGAAGGAGAAAGTGTTTAGGCAACCTCGGTAGCCGCCTTTTCTTTTTCTAGTCTCAGTAGACTAGCCCTGATGATGTTACCTAGTTGGATAATGAAACGTCTGCAAGCAAACAGCCAAGCTCAGAGAGCACCAACGGCCCCTTGTTTTCTTTTACGCACTCACACAATCCTTTAGAGTAGAGAAAAATCCTGTTTTGGGGCATGATCTTCCTGGAGCAGAGAAACAAAAAGATTTCAATGAAAACAGCACAAGTGTAGGACGGAGAAAATAATCCCTGAAGAAAATTCTTGGAACTCTGTAGCACAGGGGTCCCCAAACTTGGCAATTTTAAGACTTGTGGCCTTCAACTCCCAGAATGCTGGCTGGAGAATTCTGAGAGTTGAAGTCCACAAGTCTTAAAGTTGCCAAGTTTGAAGACCTCTGCTGTAGCATATCCATTAGAACAGTTCTTTTTCAATCTAGGTAACTTTTAAGTTGTGTGGACTTCAACTCCCAGAATTCTTCAGTCAACCTGCTGTTTAAGGGAATTCTGGGAGCTGAAGGCAACACATCTTAAAGTGCCCAAGACTGAAGACATTTGCAATAGAACCTCAAGTCTCCTCCCTCATGGGACAATGCGCACTTGTCAAGGTGGATGGAAATTCTTTTTGATAGGTGTGAAGGAGGAAATAGATATTTACAAGTTGTGCAGTGTAGGTTGCATTTCCCACAGCAGTGTAGGTCTTCCAGGTTTCATTTTAAGCATAAGCTATCCTTTCACCCCACCCCACCCCACCCAACCTGGTCATGCCAAGAGGTTGATTTTCAACTTCTACAGCTAGCCAGCCAGTGAGAGGATTCAGATACCAAATATATTTGGAAAGCTTCATGTGTCCAAATTATCGTGTGGTACATGTGGATTTCCTAATTTTAATAGGAGTCATTGTTTTCCTGTCTTAGAACACTTGTCTCTCTTGCTTCTAGCAGAGTGATGGGATAGAAAGGCCAATTTCCTACTGAATTTCTCCAGTGGACCCACTTTGTCCTGAGGAAGGCCCAGGGCTCTGCTGCTGGCTTTGCTTGATGCTTGTGTCTAGCCATTTACAGAATAACAGAGCTGGAAGGGACCTTGAAGGTCTTCTAGTCCAACTGCCTGCAGGAAACCCTATATCAGTGGTTCCCAACCTTAGCAACTTGAAGATGTCTGGACTTCAACTCCCAGAATTCCCCAGCCAGCGAATGCTGGCTGGGGAATTCTGGGAGTTGAAGTCCAGACATCTTCAAGTTGCCAAGGTTGGGAAACACTGCCCTATATCTTTCCAGACAAGTGTCTGTCCAGTCTCTTCTTAAAAGTCTTGTAAAAAGCCTCTGGTCTGTATGACTTAAGTTTCAATGGCTGGCAAATGTGAATTCAGTTAGGGTGAGAAAAAAATAAGGTGCTTCAGGCCTCACGAGGCATCCAGAGCCCACCCACTCCACCTGCGTTTTAAAAAAATATTTTAAAACAATTACAGGAAGTTGGCATTGCTGCCAAACAAAATATCAGACTCTGGCATATTTTCAGGAACGATCCTGGTTCCCCACAAAAAGGCTTACCGTGACACTAGAGAATTCAACATTTAAACAATGGGTATTTCTACTTAATAGTCCACTGTGGCAGCCATCTTACCCTTTGAGCCACAGTGGCACAGTGGTTAGAGTGCAGTACTGCAGGCTACTTCTGCTGACTGCCAGCTGACTGCAATTTGGCAGTTCGAATCTCATCAGGCTCAAGGTTGACTCAGCCTTCCATCCTTCCGAGGTGGGTAAAATGAGGACCCAGATTGTTGGGGGCAATAGGCTGACTCTGTAAACCGCTTACAGAGGGCTGTAAAGTGGTATATAAGTCTTAAGTGCTATTTCTATTGCTATTGTGCTCTCCTAAAGTCCAGATGTGTCCCCCTCCCAAGCTTGAGTTCTAGCTTATTTCTGAATCCCTGGGCTGAAGAGTCTGTTGGAGGTAGTTTTTCTTTTTTCCTCTACTCTGACAATGTATGTCTGGCTGACAGGTATCGGAAGTGCGACAAGATTGAAGCACGGCGAGTGGAACGGCTGTCTAAGAAAGGTAACAGTTGAGTGGTTGAACATGGCTGGACTAATGTGCTCCTGTGAGTTGGTTGCGTGATCATGTGTGGTCTCTTCTCTGTGTGTGTCGTTGGTTTTCCTGTTAGATATTATATGACCTTCTAGTTAGGGGCATTTTTTTTGAATATTTGTATACCATTGTATAACCATACTAGCTAAAGTCCAGCCCATACCAAAGGGCTGGAATTCTGCACTGAATGTCCAAACTTGGATGGCGAGCACTGATTTCTACATTATGCCGGAATAAATAATGTTTGATGCTTCACATCCCAAGTGCCTGTATTTAGACAGGCTTTTTAATGTTCTAGTAGTTTGCCTTTGAAAAGTTTTGTATAAGTCCAAAGCTAATGTTTCTACTGTCTTTTAATTGTAGCTTTTTGCAATTGTGTGTGTTTTTGATACACTTTCATTGTTTCATCGATTCGCCTTTGTTTGTTTTTATCTACCTTCCTTGTAAAACCACACGGGGCGTAAATGTTTGTGGAAAGGCGGGTTGACCAATGGAAATGCTAATGACTCACTTTGTATATTGGCGGGTTTCTATTTTGCAACTTGTGCAGATTGAACATATTAAATTGTAACACGGCACGATTTTGTGAAGAAGTTGAAATGTGGTATGTAAACCGTCAGGGATGGGGAAGAAGCATTAAGACCTATAAGAAGAAGAAAGGGAGGGTCTGTCTGGGGGAGGGAGCATGTAGTGTTCCTGGGAAGAAACGGTACCTCCCTTAAGAAAGGCTCATTCCCTTGACCACAGAATCCGTCTTCCTTTTTGGGCCTGTGGGAGGAACACATTCCTCTTTATGGTACATTTCTGTGCTGCAGTTCCCTACATATTTGTTGAAAATGCATGCTTGTTGTAGAATATTATCAACAAGCCCACTAAAGTGACTGCTCTAAGGCTTCCAAGGTGTGTTTTGTACTGGTCACAGGAGAGGGGAAACCAGTATGAAAACCAACCGAAGTTGGCAGAGAAGGAACTCAAAGTCATGTCCTCTTCTGCCAGTCCAGACAATCACCTTGGATGACCAAGGCAGTTATTAAATATAAAGGTCATCGAGTGAAGGTGAGCTCCTGAGGATCTGTGTACAGAATCTGTGTCATAAACCAAATCATGCAGTATGTGGCTTGATGATAAACATACAGAACATCAGATGTCCCACTCAGGAGGATCCAAACTCATCTGCTGCCCCCTCAGGATACTGCTGTGCCGCTATTGAACAATGTCTGCTCACTCACACTCCCCCTGGCCTGTTCATGTTTCTTGGAGCAAAGTCTGCTTCATGAGGGGTAGTTTCCAGAGAATCTTTCAATAAATAAATTTCTAATGCAGTTTGCTTCAAGAATATTGAGGTGGGGGGCAGAGGCCCTATCGAGTTAGGACGATTTAATATTGGGCTCCTATACTTCTTTCTTGCGGTTAGGCCTCAACACTTTAGAAACAACTCAGTACTGTTGGAACCTGGCCTTTAATTTTGCTTTTTATTTCCCGATGAACATTGCAGTCGGTTTAGCTTTGTAGGCTTTTCGGATCCAAAGATCTGAGGCCAGAGAGCTGACCTGTTCTTGGCTCAAAGGTGTTTTTTCAAGGGGCAACTGAACTTCCTTTGTTTTTCCTTGAAGGTGTTTCACTTCTCGTCCAAGAAGCTTCTTCAGTTCTGAACTGAAGCTTCTTGGACGAGAAGCGAAACACCTTCAAGGAAAAACGAAGTCCAGTTGCCCCTTGAAAAAGCACCTTTGGGACAGACATGACCTGGATGACTTAAGAATCTCCATAGACATAGATCTGTTCTTAGATTTGCTTCCTGGAAAAAGAAATGTGCTTGATTGCACAAGCTTTATATTAAAATAAAATACATTCCAAAAACCTGCTCTACCTCCATAATCACAGTTGATCTTTTAACCAAGGAAGCTGTTGCAGATCAGGTCAGACTTTTTGACCATCATGTCTTTGGGCTGTCAGCAGCTCTCCAAATGCTAGCCTAGCCATTCCACTCTCCTGCTATTATTTCCCTCTGGAGCGGCCAAAAATTAAATTAGGGAACTTTCTACAAAGCGTGAGCTCTATCACTGAGCACTTGCCCGCTCTTGTGTGGATGCTAACTGGTCCAGTGATCTGGTTTAACATATTCCCGGCTCTCTATCTTGTTTCTTCTTAATGTGTATTGTCTGTAGCCATTACACTGAATTGTGCTTGTTTTCCCCTAGAATGTGCTGTTCCTCTCACTCCCCTTGTTTCATGCTGTGACAAATACACCTATCCCGGAATCATGAACTATTGGTACCTGTTGCAATTTGAAATGCTGTTTCATCTAGATCAGGGGTCTCCAACCTTGGCCACTTTAAGACTTGTGGATTTCAACTGCCAGAGTTCCTCAGCCAGCTTTGCTGGCTGAGGAACTCTGGAAGTTGAAGTCCACAAGTCTTAAAGTGGCCAAGGTTGGAGACCTCTGATCTAGTTGACAATCTTGGGCAGGCTATCTTTCACGAAGTCCATGAAACCTGAGATTGGTGCACCAAGGTTTCCCATCTGTTCCTTCTTCCAAATGCTAACCAAGGTTGGTCCCGCTTAGCTTAAGGAAGATGGCTCCATCACACAACCTCCAGGCCACGTCTTAGATCCTGGGGACATAAGCTCCTTACTGTTTCTCTCTGGAGATACATATTTGGCTTCACGGAAATATAGCCATTCAAAGGAATGTAATTTAAAGAGATACCCTGTTTAGATCATTGTCTCCTGCCCCAAAGCTATTTAAAACAGGCCCTTTGGCCTCAGATTTTTCCTCTTAGCCCCATTTCCTCAGTCACCTGTGTCCCTCCAAAAACAAAAATCTTTGGCAAACCCTTAGGCTGTTCTTCTGCTGCCCTTCCAATGGTAATGTGGGGTCTGATCTGCTGCAATTTTAAGTTTTCATTATTGGTGAGGAAATAAGCACTTCTATGTTATTGCCAAACTGTGCAGATTTTCTACCACTGACATTAGCCATGCATTCATCCTGACCCCTCTTGTCCTTCAGAGTTCAGTTTTTGTAGGATCCTGTCATATGGAAACATTTACCCTCTTAAAGTGACTATTAAAATGCTATCTAACCATTATAACATGCTTTCCAGTGTTCTAATTGCTCTTAAGATGCCTTACGTTCCACTAATCCTTAAAACGGCCTTGGGAAATGGGATATGTGATGCTCTCTGTCCTGCACATGGGTGTTGGGGTTGCTGAGGCTCGCGGCGGGAAAACTTCCCCAAAGTCACTTTGAAAGTAAGACCATCCTGAGTCATAGCCTAGAATAGGCGGTCTAAATATAAGAGCTCAGTTTAAACCTAAGTTCCTTGATTTGGGGGGGATGTGAAAGAAAAAAAAAGTCACACCAATCTGTGGGCTGAATTGGTCACTTAGTCCTGATATTCCCACTTCCTATTATCTACTACAGCTTTTCCCTAACCTGTGGCCTCCTGATCCTGGCTTTCATCACAGTTGAACAGGCTTGGGACCTGCAGAGGTTCAAACATTGATTACTAGAAGGAAGCGCATGGGAGTGGCTTAGTTCTATGAACATGCCCGAGAAGTCCGAGTTTACGGCACACCTTTGACCTTCGTACCAAATTAACCCATTTCCTTGGCTCATACAATACTGTTGAAGCCTATGCTAAGGAGAAATGGAGCTAGGTTTGCACAAAATGCTAACCAGCAATAACAACAACAACAACAACTACTACTACTACTACCAAATGGGAAAACTAAATAAACGTTGCTTACTGGGCCAGTGAAACTGCTAACTGGCCTGAATAAGCAGGTTGTTCAGACATAGGTTGCCTCTGAGCATAGGTACAGCCCAGGAATTTGGGACGGCTCTCAAACCAAGCTCACACCACTCTCTGCTCTCACAATAAAACATCCAGAAGGTTAGAAGCGACCAAGTTTTTGTCATGCAGTTCTTGGAACAATATAAGTAGGAAACCTTTGCTATTCCTAGTCCTCCTGCTTATACCTAATTAATGCTGTAACCCAGCCTAGCTGAAATTACCCATATTTGCTGCTTGCTTATAAACCCATGTCTTCCTTCTCCCTCTGTTGTTTCCCCCTGGTGCTTTTATGCTTCTCAACCTTGGCGGCTTGAAGATTTGTGGACTTCAACTCCCAGAATTCTCAGAACCCTGGGAGTTGAAGTCCACACAACCAGGCTGAGAATCCTAGCTTAAACTTTGAGCGTACCGCTTTAAATGCTCTTTGGAAGGAGTCTCAGGCAGCAATTTGCCTCATTCTCTCTGCTCCCCTCCCACCCCCAGACTTTTCGATGCTCTGGGAGAAACCAGCCTTTAATTAGACTGTAGCCTTCCCCAATTTGGCATCTTCCAGAGACTGGCTGGGGAATTCTGGGAATTGCAACCTTAAGACCTCTGGAGGCCTCCAAGTGGAAAAGGCCCTTGTTAGGTGTAGGGAATGCTGTAGGTTTGCTAAAGACTGGGATGGGTGGAGCCATGGATACCATAGATAATGCTGCAACCTTGGGAGGGGGTGGAGGTCCTGTCTTTTTTTTGGGATTATGGGGAGGAAATGGGCAGGTACTAGGAAGGGGCTGGGCTGGGGAGGCCATTGTGATCTGAGGGGGCCTGACCAGAGAAGAGCCTGCATGCCTATGAGAATGCCCTCCCTTGCTGTGCAGACTGAAGAAACCTTGCTTATGTGAGCAGATAAATCTGGGAAAGGAGGCTGAAGGTGGGGAGGTGGCACAAGGAGTGGGGGGGGGGAGAGACGACCTTTTGCTTGTTCTGCTCTTGGGGGGGGGAAGGGGGGGGAGAGAATTGGAGCCCAGATACCCGACTTCTTCAGGTCAATTCTGAGGGTGGCTTGGGAGAAATGCTAGAAGGTGCAGCTTCATTTTGGGGAAATCTCTGAGCTGCTGAATCTTTTTCCTGCCTTACCTCCTCCCTTGCTTCTTCATCCTTTTTCAGTTTCCACAAAGGGAGCAGAGACAGGAAGCTTTGGCCCTCCAACCCCCCCTCCCTTCCTTTGAATTTCTAATTCATTTGTACTTCTGGACCAATTAATTAACAATGGGAGAAGCACACACACACACACACACACACACAAAACCTCTTAATAGTACCTTCAAGAGGGGAGGGGTTGGGATCAGACCCTTCATTTCGCTTCATCTGCATATGAGAAAGTAGACAATGGCTGCTAGAAAGGAAGACAATTGCTCCTGGGCTTGCTGTAGCAAAGGAGAATTATAATCCAGTGCAGGCTTCTTTTTTTTTTTAACCTCTTGAGTAAATCCATAGTGCCTGACTGAAGTTGGAGCTCAGAGCCTTAAGCCAAGGTGGTCAACATGATAGGAACAATGACCTAGGTAGTAATGGCCTCTGAAATCCCATCTAGTTTTTTTTTTCCTTTCTTATCTCTCTGCTCCTAGCTGTAGAATGCTTAAATCTCTTTTTGTATTTGGAAATGAGAAAGTAAAGAGGAGAGCCATTTACCAGCCTTTTAGATAGAAAGGGGGGGGGGGGGAGCTTAGCATTTCCATCAGGGATGAGTTAGTGATTGTAAACCTAGATTGCTGACAGGAGGGAGGGGGAGATGAAAGGATTGCCACCATAGATGGAAGATGAGCTGTAGCTAAGGTAAGTGAGCTCATGAAGATTTGGGGACGAAATGATGGGCAGCGACTAAGCCAGAGGTCTTCAAACTTGGCAACTTTAAGACTTGTGGACTTCAACTCCCAGAATTCTCCAGCCAGCTATGCTGGCTGGAGAATTCTGGGAGTTGAAGTCCACAAGTCTTAAAGTTGCCAAGTTTGGGGACCCCTGGACTAAGCAAAGCCACCGCTGGCACAAAATGTGTTGGGTTGAGGCTTCTTCCACAAGGCAGGCGAGAGTTACCCTCTCTCACCAGTATTAAATCTGGGCTGCTAAAACCTGAATGCCCTCTGGTCGCAGCAAAGCGATACAGAAATATTCTTTTGGCAACTCGAGATCTCTTCTCGAATCCTTGTCAGTCCTCCAGCGCTGAGCAGTAGGTTGAGCTGAAAGTTGATGCTGGTAGAACGAAGGGCTCCTAACTGAGATGGGGAGCTTCTGAATTTTGGTTCTGGTCAGACGTTCAGAGCGTGTTGGCATTGCAGTCAACTGCACTAAGTAACATGCCTAATAAGTTCAAGGGTTTGCATTCATTTTTCTCTTCCCACCCCTCATCATGCATTTATAACAAGTCTTGGGGCGAGTGCAACGGGGGGCTGGAGGAAAGGGGAGGAAATGGTCCTTCTGCCCAACATCCATTTGCCGCTAGAGTCGGGCTGCCAGGCTCCACTCACCCATGCCTTTGTCTTCAGGCCGTACAGTAGTGAAGCCCATCGCCCCCTGGGATTCAGAGGATTCTCAAGAGGAGTTTCCAGCCCCCTGGGAAGTCATGCTGGGGGCCACAGAGACTGCTGAGCAAGACTCCCTGTTGCAGCGTAAGTCAGCCCGGCGCTGCGTCAAGCAGAGGCCCTCATATGACATCTTTGAATCCTCTGACTCAGACACAGAGCCGGCCTCTGGCTCAGCCACTCATCGCCGGAAATCTTCCCGAGACTCAGGTGAGCTGTGAGCTTTTGGGTTGCTTGGTCCATGATTTCCACGCAGATATTGGCCAGCTACTGTGCCTGTCAGTAGCCATCTATGCCAGTTGCACAAAACAATAAGCTCTCGCATATAACTGTATCTGAAGCTGTGGCTGTGGTTATTGGTGTGCCCATCACGGTCACAATTTTCTTAAGAGAAAACGCTTGATGGGATGACCCCAAAAAATACACACAAGACCTGAGAGGTAGTCTCATTTTGGTGTGATGTGACGTTAACAGCAAGCCAGAAATCTTCAATGCTCAATGATAGATAGTCCAGTAGATTCAGATTTATTGTTGACTTGTAGCTTCTCTGAGGTAAAAACTAGTGGATTTGCCATGCTTTGTGCTTTGAACGTGAAGAATAGAGTAGCTTCTCATCCTGTTTGAGTCCGATGCAAAGAAAATATGCTCTAAGATGCTCGTATGTTTCCAGATTTGCTTCCCGTGGACTCCGAGGAGCAAAGTCGGCCCCGTAAAAGTTCTTTGCAGCCTGTGGTGCAGCTGAAAGCCAGGAAGAAACCAGAGAAGGTGAGCCATCAAGAAAAGGTGAGAGAGGCAAAGATGCACATCTGGGCAAGGTTTTGTTGTTGTTTGTATCGTAACTCAGCAGGGTGCACAGTGCACATCAGGGACTTCAAAGAATCCACTGTGTGTTGTGTTCTTTAAGTGGGATATGAGCCAAACGGCAAGTCATTTTTTCCCCACCAAGATTAATTTCCCTTATGGCAAAATGCGCCAATTTTTCCTTCATCCTTCCTTACCCTCCTCCATATCCGTTTATTTCTTCTCTCATCATATTCTAATACCAGCATTGTGTATCCCACAGGCAACCGCAGTCAATGTCTCGGAATATTCTGTTAATCTGCTGTTATCTTTCCTTCCTTTCTCTGTCCTTCACAGGACATCCCTCCTTCTGCCTCACTCCCCTCCATCTCCAATGGCTGGAATGGGAAACAGAAATCCACGGATGGAGTCCACCGTCTCAGGGTTGATTTCAAGGTGAGGCAGGAACATCTGTCTCACAGACACCCAATTGAAAGAATGCCATATGCAGCGAAGTCATGTTGGCAATTGCTAGACTCCAAAGTGTATTCCCTGGTGGAACAAAATCTCAGTTGGCACTTGTTCCTAAATCTGTTATTTACAGCTTTACGCCTATTAAACCCAAGTGGCTCTATAGATGTTATTGAACCAGACCCGAACAATTTTGGTCTAGGCTACTGCAGCATGTTATACACAGGACTGTCCTCAGAGATTGTTCTTCAGTTTCAGCAGGTACAAGGTTTGGCTGCTGATCTATGTATCAGTGCACAGTTTTGTAAGCTTGTTTGTCCAACATTAAAGGATATATGATGATTCTTACTTGTTTTTATGACTCAGTATAAGATGTTTATTTTAGTTTTACCTTTTTGAGTAGATTCTGATCTTTAAATCTAAGTTCCTATTAGTCTTGTTAAGTGCACAGGAGGATTTTTCTTGTGTCATTCCCAAACTGCAAAACAAATTTCCTTTGATGCTGATTGGTCCCCTCCCTTCTTCCCTCTCTCTTTCTCCTTCCCTCCCTCCTTCCTTCCTTTTCTCCCTCCCTCTTTCTTTCTTTCTTTCTTTCTTTCTTTCTTTCTTTCTTTCTTTCTTTCTTTCTTTCTTTCTTTCTTTCTTTCTTTCTTTCTTTCTTTCTTTCTTCCTTCCTTCCTTCCTTCCTTTCTTTCTTTTTCTTTCTTTTTCTTTCTTTCTTATTTCTTATTTCTTTCTCTTTCTTTTTTCTTAATTTCTTAATTTCTCTCTCTTCTTTTTCTTCTTCTCTCTGTCTCTGTCTCTCTCTCTCTGTCTCTCTCTCTCTGTCTCTCTCTCTGCCTCTCTCTGTCTCTCTCTCTCTGTCTCTCTCTCTCCTATCAGAAGAAGTAATCAAGGCATACCTTACCTTGTACAAAGTTACCTTTGTAAATTTTGTAAGATTTGTAAATTCCCTTTCAGTTCACTGATTTACTGCGTGTGGCTCTGTAGCTTTTAGAGCAAACTGTTTCCCCCACTTGTGTGCCCTACAGGAAGACTGTGACTTGGAGAACGTCTGGCTGATGGGCGGTCTCAGCATCCTCACTTCAGTACCAGTCACCACGCAGGTGGTATGCCTGCTCTGCGCAAGCAAAGGTTTCCATCAGGTGGGTCCGAGGAAAAGGAGCTGAGAAGTACCGAAAGGTGGAGCGTGAGTTCCCCTAGGCAGGAATTTGAGGAAGGGGTTTACTTCCCATTTGGAATCGGTAAGGTGGAGTTGCATAGCCGGGTCCTTTTACCCTCAGAATTGGGTGGGATTTGGGGATTTAAAAAGGATTCCTGTCACCTGTTTTCATGGAGGTAGGATGGCTAACATGACTGATGCCTGTTCTTCAGCTTGTGTACTGCCAGGTATGCTGTGATCCTTTCCATGTCTTCTGCCTGGATGAGGATGAACAGCCACTGCCCGAGCAGGAGGACAGCTGGTGTTGTCGCCGTTGCAAGTTCTGTTATGTCTGTGACCGCAAAAACAAAGCATCCAAGGTAAGGAAGTTGTGTGTGTGTATCTGTGTGTGTGTGTGTGTGTGTGTGTGTAGGAAATATCTTGGCCTGTATGCCCCTTCTGCTAACAGGAAAATAGCAGTCCATCATTGCATCACCCAACAGCTCTGTCTAAGTGGGGCAGGAGTCAGCATTCTGGAAACGGCTGTGCTCTTCGCTTTTTCGAGCTCACGGACAGATGATTTGAAGAGTCAGGAAAGTGACTTTAAATCAGTTGCTCCTTGGTCTTCATCTCCAGTTTCAGGATTATGGGGAGAGAGTTTGTGGGGCATCATTTCCCTTCTTTAAGCCCAGATTCAGGAATCGTAACCAAAAATGGGCACATGTAGCAATAGCAGAAGCAGCAATAAGCTGATGTTTCAGAACACAGTAATCCCATCCTCCTTTAGCTTCCTCTTTTGCTCCCATCACCCTTCCTTCCTTCCTTTTTCATGAGTACGCTCTCTCTGTCTCTCTCTCTTCTTTTTCTAGAGCCATATGGGTACTCGGGCATCATCCTATCATTTTCTTAACTCTTGATTTCTTTAACATGAGTAGTCCATCTCCCAAATGGCTTCACTGGTTCCCCTTTATCTGACTTGAATCTTGATTTGTCTCCCTGGTGCTCTCCTCCGCCCCTTTCTCCCTCACCCATAAAAAAGTAATTTCTTAGGTATTTACCGTATTTTTCGGAGTTTCCCCCCCAAAAGAGGATGAAAATCTGGGTGTGTCTTATACTCCGAATGTAGCCCCGCCCAGCCTCTCAAAAGGAGGTTTCAGAGGCTGAAAAAAGCCTCTGAAATGGAGCTTCATTAAAAAAAGCCTCTGAAACTGAGCTTCATAAAAAAAGCCTCTGAAACGGAGCTTCAGAAAAAAAGCCTCTGAAACGGAGGTTTCAGAGGCAGAAAAAAAAGCAAGGCACAGAGCTCACAACCAAAGAACCTGTTGCTAAAATTCACCTCTGAGAACAGCTGATTGGGGGTATTCCGGGAGCACGATCCACCCGCCAATCAGCTTTTTTCTTATTTTCCTCCCCAAAAACTAAGGTGTGTCTTATACTTCGAAAAATACAGTATATTCCATTTCTCTGACCTGTGTGTGCTTAGGACAGCGAACAGTTGACCAAATGCTGTATTTCAGATCCCTCCCTCATTGTGTCTCAAGGCTTTATGGGTCTTTTGTTGCCCTATCCCAGTGTTTCTCAACCTTGGCGTCTTTAAGATGATGGCTGGAGGATTCTGGGAGTTGAAGTCTACATCCTTTAAAATTGCCAATGTTGAAAAACTTTGTCTGTGCCTTTGATTCCTACCATCTCAGGTCCTTTCAGGGTCTGCCAAATTGTAACTTCAGTCAGTGCGGCAATTACCCCATCTCAACTCCCTGCACATGTTTGCAGCATGTTCTCGGCTGCCACCGTTGTCATCCAATAACCCACTCAGTTTGTAGCAACATAGAAGCCCAGTAAATAAAGAAAGCACATTGGAGGTTGATTTGCAGTGCCAGAAGCACAATAACTGATGTTACACGTGGTCCTCCACTTGCAACCTTTCATTTAGTGACCGTTCAAAGTTACAGTGGCATTGGGGGGAAAAAAGGACTTACCGTATTTTTCAGAGTATAAGACGCACCTTTTTCCTTTCTAAAAGATGCTGAAAATTTGGGTGCGTCTTATTCTCCAAATGTAGCTTTTCCGAAGCTTTTTTCCCCAGCCCTAATGAGGTGTTAACGATCTTACTGGCTTCCTACTCCCTCCGAAGAAGGTTTTTTCCAGCCCTAAGTCTTTGCAGGCTTGTTTTCATTCCTACTCCCTTCGAAGAATATTTTTTCCAGCCCTACCCAGGGGATAAAATAATGTGCTGAAGCTGAACAGACTAAGGACGCTAGCCAGATGAATACCTGGTAGGTAGATTTCCCCCCCCTATTTTCCTCCCCCAAAACTAAGGTGCGTCTTATACTCCGAAAAATACAGTATGACCATTTTTCCAGAGTTAACGGCCACGGCAGCATTCCCATGGTCATGTGGTCAAAATTCAGACACTTGGCAACCGGCATGTATGTATGATGGTTGCAGTGTCCTGATGTCACGTGATCCCCTTTTGCGACCTTCTGACAAGCCGTCGATGGGGAAGCCACATTCACTTAAGAACTGTGTTATTTACTTAATAACTGTGGCAAGAAAGGCCGTAAAATGGGGCAAAGCTCACTTAACAAATGTCTCGCTTAGCAAGAGAAATGTGGGGCTCCATTGTGGCAGTAAGTCAAGGGCTACCAGTAAACAGCCAAAGGATTCTCAACTGGGGAGAGGTATTTCTGCAACTTTTTTTTAATCAATATATATATATATAGCAAAGACAATCAGAGGTAAGTAGGGGAAGAAGGGTGTTAAAGGAGCAAAAAAGCGGCAGTATTACAGCTGTGCATGAAATAGGGAAATGAAGGTGCCAATTTGAACAAAAGGCAGATGGATTCAATCATGCCCACAGCATGGCAGGCTGGAAAGGCATTTGAGTAGAAGATGGAGAAACATCCTTATCATAAATATGAGCCAGCAGTGTGCTGCAGCTGCCAAAAAAGCCAATACCGTTCTAGGCTGCATAAACAGAGGGATAGAATCAAGATCACGTGAAGTGTTAATACCACTTTATAATGCCTTGGTAAGGCCACACTTGGAATATTGCATCCAGTTTTGGTCGCCACGATGTAAAAAAGATGTTGAGACTCTAGAAAGAGTGCAGAGAAGAGCAACAAAGATGATTAGGGGACTGGGGGCTAAAACATATAAAGAACGGTTGCTGGAACTGGGTATGTCTGGTTTGATGAAGGACTGCGGGGACATGATAGCAGTGTTACAATATCTCAGGGGCTGCCACAAAGAAGAGGGAGTCAAGCTATTCTCCAAAGCACCTGAAGACAGGACAAGAAGCAATGGGTGGAAACTAATCAAGGAGAGAAGCAACTTGGAACTAAGGAGAAATTTCCTGACAGTTAAAACAATTAATCAGTGGAACAACTTGCCTCCAGAAGTTGTGAATGCTCCAACACTGGAAGTTTTTAAGAAGACATTGGATAACCATTTGTCTGAAGTGGTGTTGGGTTTCCTGCCTAAGCAGTGGGTTGGACTAGAAGACCTCCAAGGTCCCTTCCAACTTTGTTATTCTATTCTATAAACTAAGATTTAACATTTTTAAAAGAAGAATTCTAAGGATCTGGTTTTCTTAACATAATTTTTATGTTTAGCTCCCCACTTTGTTTTCTTCTGCGCATTTTTGCATTTCTGACCAAGACTTCTCCTTTAGGAGATGTGAAGGGTTCCAGATACAGGGGTAGCAGCTAGACTTTTCCTGCCCCTTACTCCCTTTCTCTCTTTCTTCTATAACCCGTGACAGCAACTGCTGGAGTGTGAGCGCTGCAGGAACTGTTATCACTTGGCCTGTCTTGGCCCCAACTATCCCACCAAACCATTCCGTAAGAGGAAGGGCTGGGTAAGTAGAAAACGTAGGGCGGTGTTTCTCAACCTCTGCAACTTTTAAGGTTTGTGGACTTTCAGCTCCCAGAATTCCCCAGCCCGCTACGCTGGCTGACTTTCAGTTCTGGGAGTTGAAATCCACATATCTTAAAATTAAATTGCCAAGGTTGAGAAACACTAGAGTAGAGGATGAGCGTGAGTCAACTCTACCACCTTTATACTGCAGGCTCAACTGTCCCTATATTGCAATTGTGGAATCCTTTGCTTTCTACTTCCTTCAGATCTGTTCTGCCTGCATCCGCTGCAAAAGCTGTGGGACAGCGCCGGGGAAGAACTGGGACACGGAATGGTCCAGCGATTACAGCCTCTGCTCTGCCTGCTCTGTGCTGTACAATAAAGGTGAGCGCAGTAAAATCCTCTGAAAAGTTTCCAAAGTTTCCATTATAGCAACAGCGCTTAGATTTATATACCGCTTCACAGTGCTTTTACAGCCCTCTTTAAGAGGTTTACAGAGTCAGCATATTTGCCCCCAACAATCTGGCTCCTCATTTTATCGATCTCGGAAGGATGGAAGGCTGAGTCAACCTTGAGCCAGTTAGGATCAAACTCTTGGCAGTGGGCAGAGTTAGCTTGCAATACTGCACTTTAACCACCAAGTGCAATACTGCACTTTAACCATAGCGCCACTATGACTTGTAATTGTTATCAATCGAACGCTTCGCAAATGGTTTCAATACAAGGACCCATGTTTAATGAATTTATGGACCATTAGTCTCTGGTGCCAGCCCATCCTTTTAACCATTACTCCATACTCGCTTTCTGAGGTAGTTCTTGCCTATCCATTACCTGTATTTTTACAGAGGTATAGATTACTCCTACCAGTTTTCCCCCATAGGATACAGCCTTGTAAGATAGGTTGGGCTAAGAGTGAAAGGCTGCCCTATAGACTTGAACCTGAACGATGTAACTTCAGAGAGATTAAAATATATCTGTGCTTATAACTGCTGTGAAGAATATCGGAAGCAGCTTTTCATAGCTTGTTTTTTTTTTGTTTTTCTTCATTTTTTTTCCTAGCAGTTTTTGCTTTTTTTTTCTTGATTTATTTCTTTTTCTTTTTCTCCTTACTTTATATTAGTTCGTATTGGTTTTTAATCTGCCGGTTTAAAAGCTTCAAATGGTCTCCTCAGTTCTAGCCCACATTTTCACCATTCTGTTTTCAGGTGCCAGGCAAAAATGATTTAATTTTTCAACCTTTTAGGCATTTTAGTTTTGTTCTGTTTCTACACTGAGGCACAGCTATAATTCTGCTTTATGGCCAACAGCTTCTGTTCTGCTTTTATAGGTGTTTCAGTTTTTTGTTAACTGAATATTATTTGGATACTGAAGTACAGGGTATCAATGGAGCAAACGCAGGGGTGGGTTCCAACTTACCTCGCTACCGGTTCGCTACCTCCCGTGCCGCATGGGCGCGCGCGTGCTTTACGCATGTGCGCATGCACAGTAATGAAAAATCCGGAAAAAATTAAAAAGCCGAAAAAAAGATGGCGACCGCATGCACTGTGCCGGAACTCGGCTTCTGCGCATGCTCAGAAGGAAAAAAAAATTCAAAAATTCAAAAAAAAAGATGGCAGTGCCCACGGACCAGCACCGACCGAACTGGGTCGGTGACATCATCATGACAGCCTAACCAGTCTGAACCAGGAGGAACCCACCCCTGAGCAAACGTTGAAATCTTAACATTTGTTTCAAAAGCTGGATAGGTTCATCGTATCTCTTAATACGGTCTCTCTTCCTCATGCAGGGAACTACTGCCCAATCTGCTTGCACTGTTATGAAGACAATGACTACGAGAGCAAGATGATGCAGTGTGCCAAGTGTGACCACTGGGTTCATGCCAAGTGCGAGGGACTTTCAGGTTTGTTGTCCGGAGCAACATGGTTTAGTTCAGGAGGCTGACTAGGGACAAGCATTTTGTTGTCCATCCACATTTTGAAGGTAACTAGGTCTAGATCTAAGAAGATGGATCTTGTTGTTACATCAAAATCTCTTCCAGACTGGCTTCACTCATTACACTATTACAGGGGTGTCAAACTCAAGGCCCACGGGCCGGATCCGGCCCACAATGTGGTTAGATTCGGCCCATGGGGCCATCCTGGTCTACCCAATGCGAAGGGGAAAGATCGGGCCAGCGTGGCTTCGGCCCTATTTACCTAATGAGAAGAGAAAACATGCCAGCGGTTTGGGGAGTGGCATCAAGCTGGCCACGCCCATCCAGTTGGCCACACCCACCCAGTTCCCCTCCCCCGCCCCCCAAGGTCAACCACAGCCCTGATTGCGATCCTCAATGAAATTGAGTTTGACACCCCTGCACTGTTATTTCAACCAGGGTATTGAACAAGTAGGTTAGATCAGGCAGCACAAATGATAGTTTTCCAAGTCACCGTTAATTTTAGACATTGCACGAAACTTAGCATAAAATCTGAATCCAGATATTAGAGGTAGTCCTCAACTTACGATCACAATTGAGCCCAAAATGTCTGTTGTTAAGTGAGACATTTGTTAAGTGAGTCTTGCCCCGTTTTACGACCTTTCTAGCCATACTTCTTAAGTGAATCGTTGCAGTTGTTAAATTAGTAACCCAGTGGTTAAGTGAATCTGGCCTCCCCCGTTGACTTTGCTTGTCAGAAGGTCGCCGAAGTGGATCCCATGACCCTTGGGACCCAGCAACAGCCATAAATATGAAGCAGTTGCCAAGCATCTGAATTTCGACCATATGATCACGGGGACGCTGTGAAGGTCTTAACTGTGAAAAATGGGTTACAAGTCACATTTTTCAGTGCCGTTGTAACTTTGAGAACGGTCACTAAATGAACTGTTGTAAGTCGAGGACTACCTGTATGTGGGGGAAACCGTCATTGGTATCAGAAGAGGGTTATTTTGTTTTGTTTTAGAATTGTGTGTCCTTTGTGGTGTTTTCCCCTTTCTTTGTGGGGGGTTTCCCCAGCTGGATTTCGTATTGCATAAATGCAACTTATTAAGGCAAGCTATTGCAAGAAGACCTGAGGGGAAAAAATGGGAGTGTCAATCAGCCTAGAAATGAGCATGTGTGATGTGCTCCTTTCCTGTCTCTTCCAGACGAGGGCTATGAGATCTTGTCTAATTTGCCGGAGAGCGTGGTGTATGCATGCCGACCCTGCTGTGGCAGCGATAAGACCAAGTGGCGAGAGGTCCTTAACTCAGAGCTGCGCAAGGGACTGCGGCAAGTGTTGCAAGGGTTGCTAAGCTCCAAGTGTGTGACGCCACTGATGCAGTGTGCACAGGTAATGGTTTCTGGGGCATCGTGTGGGAGCACTTCTTCTCTATTTCCCCCTCTTTCTTTCCCCCACAAAATTCGGCAAGACAAAGTGCTCAGGGTAGGTGACCCAAACGCACTGGCTGCCAATTAGTTAGGGAGACATTTCTCCCAGGCACTGGGCTAGGGAAGCTAGATCCCTTGTGAGTGTACAATTTGTTTCTCGGGCGGATTGGTTCTGCCATCTGGTTATTGCTATCATCCCATGCTCTTTGTATATCTGTGGTTTGCTTTTATGTGATGAGCCACCCAAAGTCGACTGGAGTTGGGTTAGGGTTAGAATTTTGTTTTGCAAATTTCTCTTCCTATGGAAGGAAGCTTGTTGTTCTGAGCCAGCCTTCGCAAGTAGTCATAAGACATTTACTCGTGAGCAAAACAACCCCCCCTTCTTTTAACAACAGGGCAGTAACAGTCTTTTATTCACATGGATGAACAAAAAAAATCAAATGTAATTAGTCCCAACAAACCTGGGTTTAGCGAAGAAATCAGAATTGCTTGCTGTAGACTAGAAACGAACAGTTGTCTGCGACAACTGGCCACTCCCAAACCCCTCCTATTTATTTTTTAGCAAGGGAAGGGCTGGCTATCGTCTGCCTCTCCCTGAGAGCTGGCTTATTATTTTCCTGTGCTCTCCTCTCTTTTCCTCTCTGCGCCAGAGGTGGGATCCTGCCTCTGATTGCCGGTGCGGTTAATCGCTGAGTTCGGCGCAGAGCCGAAGACGCTGCTCCCGTTCGCGGAACGGGAGCTTTCCCCGGGCGCTTTCCCCGCCCGCATGGATGCCGCCAATTGCGTTCTTTTGCCCTCTGCGACTGCCCAAAGCGTTCCGCATGCGCAGAGGGCAAAAGAACGCAATTGGCGGCATTCATGCGGGCGGGGAAAGCGCCCGGGGAAAGCTCCCGTTCCGTGAACGGGAGCAGTGTCTTCGGCTCTGCGCCGAACTCAGCGATTAACCGCACCAGCAATCAGAGGCAGGATCCCGCCTCTGCTCTGCGCATATGCGCATCTGGGATGTCCCCCCATCTGTTCCTCCCCCTCATTCAACTCAGTCCCGGAAGACAGCTGCCTCTCCACCTGGGGGAGGACAGAAGGCCCCGCCTCTGCCTCTGCTGCTGTTTCCTTATCAGAGCCTTCCAAAGGCTCCGAAGCCAGCCCAGGCTCTCCCACAACCTCCTCCTCATATGACTCTGCAGCTAGCTCCAGGGCCACAACACTTGTCCTAGGAGAGCGTGGCTTAATGGGCGGCAGGTAGAAATGGTAAGCGGCATCACAGCAGCACCTTTTCCTCACCTGTTTGCTCTCTACAGTGCTGTCCGGATGATGGCGTGAAGGTTCACTTCCGGCCCTGTGACCTACGCACCGTCAACAAGCTCTTTGAACAGGGACATTACTCGTCCGTGGTGAGTGTGGAGAAGAGCATTGCATGCTAGAACGGGAGAGCGGGAGCTGACGCGTGACCCCCATTGAGCTTTCTCTCTCTCTGCAGCACAGCTTCAATGAGGACATAGTGGGAATCCTATTGGGACAAACGGAGGAAGAACAGGTCACCTCCTCTGCAAAGGAACTCTATATTGAGGTACTCATCTCTCCTCACTTGGTGGTGGTGGAAGATGCTCCCTTGAATTCATTTAGTTGACATAAGGGTTGTATGCAAAGAGCCGAGGTGGCGCAGTGGTTAAAGTGCAGCACTACAGTTCAGCAGTTCAGCTGTTCAAATCTCACCGGCTCAAGGTTGACTCAGCCTTCCATCCTTCTGAGGTGGGTAAAATGAGGACCCAGATTGTTGGGGGCAATAGGCTGAACTCTGTAAACCGCTTACAGAGGGCTGTAAAGCATTGTGAAGCGGTATATGAGTCTAAGTGCTATTGCTATATAAGTCTAAGACAGTGTTTCTCAACCTTGGCAGTTTGAAGATGTGTGGACTTCAACTCCCAGAATTCCACAGCCAGCAACGCTGGCTGGGGAATTCTGGGAGTTGAAGTCCACACATCTTCAAACTGCCAAGGTTGAGAAACACTGGTCTAAGTGCTATTTGTTTCAGACTGATTTTACTGGCCAATGGCTTACTTTAATGGGAGTAGGCCAAAATTGTCCATTACGGTTTGCTGTTGGTGTTTTGGAGGGGGAGATTAATGTTAACTTAGTGAACATGGGTTTGGTTGTCTGGCTCCAACATAAGGAGTACAGATGTACCCACATGTGATGAGTTGTGGGTGAGCTATTCAAGCTGCTGCCCATCTCAATGGCAGGGCTACTCTAGGAATGATCCCAGTTATCATTCTAGGAGCCGAGGTGGCGCAGTGGTTAAAAGCAGCACTGCAACCTACTAGTTCAACAGTTCATCTGTTCAAATTTCACCGGCTCAAGGTTGACTCAGCCTTCCATCCTTCCGAGGTGGGTAAAATGAGGACCCAGATTGTTGGGGGCAATAGGCTGACTCTGTAAACCGCTTAGAGAGGGCTGTAAAAGCACTATGAAGCGGTATATAAGTCTAAGTGCTATTGCTATTGCTATCTGTTCCATCTTAGCCTCACTTACCTTCTCTCCTATAGTTACGTATAACCTCTTAGGCAAACTGTTCCAAGTTAGAACAGCTGTCTGGACTGCATTTCAGGTTTAGGAGTCAGTAATCCTGGGTTTGCAAGTTTTTGCCCTGAGTTTGGAATACAGTTCTTGGTTTGTTTTGCTTCATGGGAACCGCTGCCTCTCTGCATAGCCTTCTGAACAGCTCTGTCTTATTCTTTCCAGCTGATGGGAAAGTATTTCAGTTGGTTTGATGCTCTGGACGCAAAGCACTGGACCCGCAATGGCTCTCTTCCCAAGTGAGTACTGGGAATCAAAAATAGGGAAGTCTTTTCCAAAGTCATATTGGGTGATATGGAATCTATCAAACTGAGGGATATGAAGAACAACGGTTGGGTGGCCTAGTGCAGGGGTCTCCAACCTTGGCAACTTTAAGACTTGTGGACTTCAACTCCTAGAGTTCCTCAGCCAGCTTTGCTGGCTGAGGGACTCTGGGAGTTGAAGTCCACAAGTCTTAAAGTTGCCAAGGTTGGGGACCCCTGTCCTAGTGCAACACTTGCCTATTTTAGGGGGGGGGGATCATTTTGGATAGCCTCTGCAGCTTCTGATGGTTTCCTGTCTTCTTCCTCCCCTCTTCTGATAGTGGCATGCTTCCCAACGCAGTTCTGCCTCCGTCTTCTGACCACATCTATGCTCAGTGGAGGCAGCCACAAGAGGTCAGCTCAGCTGCCAACAGCCATCTGAGTTCTGCTACCCCTGAAAACTTAGGTAAGGCTTTGATGGAAAGGCCTCAAGGCTCAGGCCTTTACCCTTTGCTTCCAGACACCTTCAGACCCAACAGTTGCTAAAGGGGGCTTTCTTCTCACCCCCCCATACCTCCCCAATACGTAGACACTTCCTTCTTTTGAGCCAGATTTCTGTTCCAATACTGTCTATAGCAGCCTTCTGCAATCTGGCACTCTCTAAATATTTATTGTTTGTTTGTTAAATTTATTTGCTGCCTATCTCTCCATGGGGCTACTCTAGATGAGTCAAAATAATTCAAAGGAAGAAAATGAAAGGAATGTAAACAGGAGTAAAAGCAGTAGAACCCTGAAATAAATAATGAAAAAAGGATACAATGAGAATACATCAAGATGATAACCAAAAAGACGGCCGGGTGGGGAGTACTGCACAAGGAGGTGGGGGGAGGGGGAGTCTGCTATCAATCGAGCAACCACCTCCAGCGTGGAACTGCCCCATTTGGTCATCAGGCCAAACAGCAGATACGCTGGATTACAACCTCCCATCTTTCCACCCAGCACCACGCAATTAGAAGTAATAGTAATAGTTTATTGTCATTGCACTTCGTACAACAAAATTAAATGCCATCTTCAGTGCACATTGTAACTATAAAAATAAAACACAAACACACATCCTTCACATTCTATACAATTGAATTGAAAATCCCTGATATTGCATTAATATTGCACTATACAGTAGAATTCAATATAGTTACTGCTCTGGGATAGAAGCTATTTTTCAGCCTATTTATCCTTGTTTTTATTATCCTGTACCGTCTGCCAGGTGGTAATAGTTAAAAAAAAAAGGGTGCCCAGGATGAGATGGATCTTTGTTTTGAACTTTCTTAAGGCAGCAGGAGCTATAAAGCTCTTCCAAAGAGGGGAGAGGGCAACCAATGACGCTCTGGGCCAGGGGTCTCCAACCTTGGCAACTTTAAGACTTGTGGACTTCAACTCCTAGAATTCCTCAGCCAGCTTTGCTTTGCTGGCTGAGGAATTCTGGGAGTTGAAGTCCACAAGGAGCCGAGGTGGCGCAGTGGTTAAAAGCAGCACTGCAACCTTCAGCTGATTGCTAGTTCAGCAGTTCAGCTGTTCAAATCTCACCAGGCTCAGGGTTGACTCAGCCTTCCATCCTTTTGAGGTGGGTAAAATGAGGACCCAGATTGTTGGGGGCAATATGCTGAACTCTGTAAACCACTTAGAGAGGGCTGTAAAGCACTATGAAGCGGTATATAAGTCTAAGTGCTATTGCTATTGCTATTAAAGTTGCCAAGGTTGGAGACCCCTGCTCTGGGCAATGATGTTAACCCTCTGGAGCGCTGTCCTATCTGCCACTGTGCAGAGTTACTGCACAATTAACAGAGTTACTCTGTGCAGAGTGCAGAGTTACTGTAGAGTTACAGAGGTACTCTGTTACAGAGTTAACACAGATTTACTCTGTGAAGAGTGTGAGAGTTACCATCTGGCATATTAGAAGGGCAGAAGGCTGGTCTTTTTGGTTTTGCTTGAAGATACCCTGGAGTTTTTTTTTCCTGTGGAATAAAAATCCTGTCTCCTTTTGAGGACCTCCTGTGCTCTGAGGAAATATGAAAGGGGTTGCAGGGAATGGAGATCAAAAGCCAATGTTTTCCTTTCTCTCCTTGCAGCTAGGAAAGATGCCGAGCATGTCCCTCCGCAGCAGCTGTTGGCGGACCCTGAGGATAAGAGGCAGTGTGCTCTCTGTCTTCAGTTTGGAGATGCTCCTTCTAAGGTAAAAGTGACCCTGCTGGGTTCATCCCAAAGTCCTTGACTCCTGGAATGGCCAACCTCAGGAAATCCTACAAGACCTGAACTGTAGATCAGTGATTCTCAAGGTCTATGGAGATTCTCAGTCCTCCAAGTCATGGTTGTCCCACAAGTGCTTTTTTTCAAGAGGCAACTGGACCTTCTTTGTTTTTCTTTGAAGACGTTTCGCTTCCTCATCCAAGAAGCTTCTTCAGTTCTGACTCGTTCTTCACCTCATTCCCCACCATCCAGTCAGAGCTGAAGAAGCTTCTTCGATGAGAAGCAAAGAAAAACCAGAAAGTCCAATTGCTTCTTGAAAAAGGGCACCTGTGGGACAATAACTCTCATGTATTCTTCACCTTTTCTGGCCACGAACTCCCAAGACTTAACTCAAGAGTTTAAAACATAACATTTCTTCAAGTCTTCGCGCCCCCCCTGGGATGACATCGCACCCCCTCCCCCAGGAGTCCACAGACCACAGGTTGAGAACAGTGGTGGGTTTCACTTACCTTTGCTACCTGTTTGGGAATGGGAGTACGCGCGCGATGCTTCTGCGCATGGGCAGAACATCCATGATGACGTCCGGGTGGGTGGCCATAGCCGCTGCTACAGGTTCGCCCAAACCGGGGAGAATTCCCACCACTGGTTGAGAATCACTAGTGTAGATGTACTTTCTCAAATCACTCCTCCCACAACTGATAATTATTTATTTATTTATTTATTATTTATTATTTATTATTAGGTTCTTCTATGCCGCCCTACTCCCTAAGGACTCAGGGCGGCGTACAACATTTTAAGAGAACACTAAACAATAAACGTATTTAAAAACAGTTTTAAAAAGTTAAAAAAGACGTCCAACAACATACATACAGGGGGAGATCTCGGATATAAAATTGTCTCAGACCCCTGCCTGCAGGAAGAGCCATGTCTTAATGGCTTTCCGGAAGGCCAGCAGGGTGGGGATAATTCGGATCTCTGGGGGAAGTTGGTTCCAGAGCACGGGGCCCCCCACAGAGAAGGCCCTCCCCCTAGGGCCCACCAGTCGGCATTGTTTGGCTGACGGAACCTGGAGGAGACCCACTCTGTGGGACCTGACCGGTCGAAGGGAAGTATGAGGTAGAATGCGGTCCCGGAGGTAACCTGTTCCTAAGCCATGTAGGGCTTTAAAGATGATGATCAACACCTTGAATTGTACCCGGAGACCAATGGGCAGCCAATGCAGTTGGCGGAGTATGGGTGTCATGTGGGTGTATCTTGACACACCCACCACAGCACACGCAGCCGCATTATGCCATAGCATGCCGGCTCTGAACCTGAAGATAGTCATTGTTGGAAGGAACCACTGCATGTTAGCATCCTTTGGCTGTCCCTTGAACTCCATAAATAGCATTTGGATTTTTTAAAAAAATATAGGTGATTGGGTACCATTTGGGTTGCTGCTACAGCATAGTCTGTTGAGCAAGCTATAATGCCCAGATTTACACATACAGGTAGACTTTCACTGACCCACCACAATTGAGCCCAACATTAGTTTCTAAGCGAGACAGTTGTTAAGTGAATTTTGCCCCATTCTGCGACCTTTCTTGCCACGGTTGGTAAGTGAATCACTGCAGTTGTTAAGTTAGTTAACACAGTGATTAAATGAATCTGGCTTCCCCAGTGACTTTGCTTATCAGAAAAAAGGTGATCACATTGACCCCGGGACACTGCAACCACCATAAATATGAACCATTTGCCAAGCTTCTGAATTTTGATTGTGTGACCTCAGGTAGGCTGCAATGGTCCTAAGTATGAAAAACGTCATTTTTTTCTCAGTGTGGTTAGGGTTAACCCTAACCCTGACAGTAATGCTAGGCAATTGACCATGATGGGATTCACAAACCGTATTAAATCAAAACCAAACAGGCATCCCCTCTCCTCCAAATCCCTTCTCTCTAGGATGCAGGGAGGCTGCTGTACATTGGCCAAAACGAATGGACTCACGTCAACTGTGCCATCTGGTCAGCGGAGGTCTTTGAGGAGAACGATGGCTCCTTGAAGAACGTACATGCTGCTGTGGCTCGCGGCCGGCAGATGGTGAGTTTGGGTCATTCTCGCTCTCCCCTCCCTGCTCTCCCCTTCTATTTGAAGAGGTAGTAAGAATGGGCCCTCTCCAGGGGAAGCACACCTTGGAACCATTTTTGGCTTTATTACAGATCACTTTATCAGTGCATTCTGGTACGTTTTGTACAGGATGTTAGTGTTATAATGTGGATTCTTGCGCCAGAGATGGGAGTGGTGGCCTCAAAACCAGAATTGTTATGTTAGATCTCTTGTTCAGACAAGATGTTCCATGTCGGGTAACATAGTAGTATCCCAGCTGCTGATACTGCTGGAAGATCTGCTCTGGGTTCCAACAGGGGTGTTGTTTGAAATTCTGCCCGAGCCCCAAAAACTCAAAAGTGGATCAGAACAAATGTGTAGTTTGTATTCAAGGCAGCATCTTGGTCTGAGCTGAAACAAAAGCAAAACTGGTACCCTCTGGGAGACCATTTTGAATCCTTCTATTTTCAGAGTCTTGACCTGGCACTATTAATCTTAAGAAGTTGAGTAGACCAGTGGCCCCCAACCTTTTGGGCATCAGTTCCATGGAGAGAAATGTTTTTCCACGGACCGGAGGGGGCATGGTTTCATGTGTTGCCTGCATCTTGCAGATGGGGCTTCACTTGTTTGCGTGGACCGATTTCTGGCATGCTGCAGACCGGGGGTTGGGGATCCCTGGAGTAGACTACAACAAGGGTCTCCAACCTGTGGGCCGCAGCCTACTACCGGGCCGTGGGCTATTTGCAACCGAAGCGTGCTTGCTGCAGGCGGTGCACGCATGTGAGCTGGTGCGTGTGCTCGCAGACCCACTTGTGGCCACAGCGGGTGCCAGCACTCAGCCCCACTCACGCTCACAGTGCACACACGCGTCTGCCACTCACACAAATGAAGCTGTGTGCGCACCTTTGCCTCTCACACAAAACCTTCCCCCTCCTCCCCCTGCATTGGGCCGCCAACCCAGAAAGATTGGGGAACACTGGACTACAAGAGTGCCAATGCCATGCCTACTTTTTTGTAGCTGACTGGGTTTGCTGGGAGAGATCATAGAGAAAGGAGAGCGTGGCAAGCACAAGAAGTGTGTGCTTATGTGTCTCGTTCGCACACTACAAAAAATAATTAGACGACAGCAAACTCAGTAGTGACTGCTGGGCCTTTTACGTAGTTCTGGCCTGCTGTACTGATATGGCCACCCTGTCCTTGACCTCTCTCTCTCTCTCTCTCTCTTTTCCTGCTCCAGCGCTGTGAACACTGTCAACGCACTGGGGCCACGGTTGGCTGCTGCCTCTCTGCCTGTCTCAGTAATTACCACTTCATGTGTGCCCGCCTCTGCCATTGTACTTTCCAGGAGGACAAAAAAGTTTTCTGCCAGAAGCACGTTGACCTCCTGGATGGAACGGTAAAAAGAGTGGGGTGGAGTGGTGGGAGAATTGCCAGGGGGAGGAGTGGACAATGCAGGAATTTCCATTAATGCTGGGATTAAAAGGTCATGGCTGGGAGAGTTTCATCGCTCCTGGCCTTTGAAAGCTGGAGGAGTGAGCTGAGTTTTCCATAGGTGTACGATCTGCAAAGAATGTGGCATTTGTGTGTGCGTGCGTGTGTGTTTGTACGTGTACGTATACCAGTGACACAATTATGAATAAGCAGCGTGTGAAGCTGTCATTCTGCCTGCCCTCTAGGAGATCGTCGCTGAAGATGGGTTTGATGTCCTACGGCGGGTCTATGTCGACTTCGAGGGAATCAGCTTCAAGAGGAAATTTATGGTGGGCCTGGAGCCGGATACCATCCACATGATGATAGGTACTTGAGGGGATGCGAACAAGCAGCGGTGGGCTAAGGAAGTATTGGGATCCAGAGTAGATGAGCTTTACTTCTCCCATAAAGTGGACGTTCTCGTGGTGGACGTGGGAATGAATTTAAGGGTTCAGAGGTAAAGAAGACCTGATCTGAAAATGTCTCTGCAGCCCTCATGTTCACGCCTCCTGTTTTGGCAGTGCTCATCCTCAGATTGCATAGAAGCAAAATGGGGCCATGAGAGCATTGCATGCTGGAGGAGGTGCGATGTGTTGCCGAGAGAACGGGTACCACTCCCTAACGGGTACTTTTTTTTTTCCACATGGAAATGAATGGGAGCAATTTCTGGACACCGGTTCACATCACTGGAATTAGAATTAAACGTGGTCTTGGTGGCTGCTGTGGCTTTATATGTATGGGAAGGGATGAATGAGAATATTAAAGAAAATGTTTTCTCCAAGGGCTGCACTTGACAGCCAGGTTGGTGTCTTAAGTGAGCCCTGGTGGCGCAGTGGATACCATGCAGTATTGCAGGCGTACTCTGCTCACTGCCAGGAGTTCGATCCTGACTGACTCAAGGTTGACTCAGCCTTCCATCCTTCCGAGGTTGGTAAAATGAGGAGCCAGATTGTTGGAAGCAATAGGCTGACTCTGTAAACAGCTTAGAAAGTGCTTTAAAACACTGTGAAGCGGTATATAAGTGCTATTACTAGTAATATCTGGAGAAGAACAGAAAAAAAGTCCTTCTCTGGAGCAGTTCCTCAATTATGGAGTGGCATTCTGAAAGTGCACCATATTGTTTCAGGATAAAATACCGTATTTTTCGGAGTATAAGACGCACCGGAGTATAAGACGCACCTTAGTTTTTCGGGAAGAAAATAGGGGGAAAAATCTGCCTACCAGGTATTCATCTGGCTAGCGTCCTTAGTCTGGTCAGCTTCAGCACATTATTTTATCCCCTGGTTAGGACTTAAAAAAACCTTCTTCTGAGAGATGAAAGAGCCTGCAAGCCAGTAAGAGCTGGGAAGATCGTTAGCACCTGGTTAGGGCTAGAAAAAAACTTACGTATTCTGAGCAAGTAGAGCAATGAAAAAAAATTCTGCAAAGACTTAGGGCTGGAAAAACATTCTTTGGAAAGAGTAACAATGAAAAAGCCTGCAAGGTAAGAGCTGGGAAGATCTGTTAGCACCTAGTTAGGGCTGGAAAAAAAAAGCTACATTCGAAGTATAAGACGCACCCAAATTTTCAGCCACTTTTAGGGAGGAAAAAGGTGCGTCTTATACTCCAAAAAATACGGTATTTTCATTTGGGCTTTTAAAACTACTCTATTTTTAGCAAGGGGCATGCTTTTGTCCCTCTTAATTTTACTCTACGGGGTTTGGCCCTTTAATATTTTATCAATTTTCAAATTTGTGTGTCGTCTATCCTGAAATCTCTTTCTAGACCATAATAGTCTCCCAAATAGAACAGTCCCAAAATATTATAAACAAACAGATAAAATCCCTTTAAATAGCTGCCTCGCATTATACCCCTTCACCCTTGCTTTCAGTTCTCGGCTATCCAGAATTATTTTGCAAGTGGATTTTGTTTCATTTTGTGGGTGGGGGATTAAATTCAGGTTGGAGGGATTGGGGGGCCCATTGCATATGGGGAGAGGCTAACTCAACACCCGTCTTGGCATCTTTGGATAAGGCTGGGATGCTCCCCGGCCTTCCCCCTCGAGAGTCTCTCCCAACAAGTGCAGGCAGTGTTGAGTAGCATGACAGAGGGCTCCGACTCTGTTGAAGACTGCTTCCTATGTTCTTTTTGCAGGAAGGGCTGTAGCTCAGTGGTAGAGCAGCTGATTTGCACGCAGAAAGTCCCAGGTTCAGTCCCATCAAATCTCCAGGTAGGGCTGGGAAAGTCCCCTGCCTGACACCTTGGAGAGCGTCTGCCAGTCAGAATAGACGATACGTAGCTCGATGAACGAGTGGTCTGACTCTCCACACCAGGCAGCTGCTTTCTCTCTTCGTATTGGCCCTGCAGCATTTACCAGCATGGCTAGTCTGAGGTAGAAAGCTCTCGCCCGTCCTTCTCATCCTAACCCACCCCCCATTTATTTCCATGGGCCACCATCCACCGGGACATTCTTGGGGGCGAGCCCCATGGAAAACCAGAGACTCCCACAGCAGAATTTTCAACAGGGACTTTTGCCCAGTTGGTGAAGCGTGTTGGATTGTCTCCTTGCTCCGCAAGCCTTGATGGCTTCTCAAATCTTGTCTCTGCTGCCAGGCTCCATGAAGATTGATAGTTTGGGGATGCTGACGGACTTGTCTGAATGTGAGGGACGGCTTTTACCTGTCGGCTACCAGTGAGTATCCACTTCCGAGTTGTTGCTTTGCAGTGTCGTGTTCCATTCTTTAGTGGGATCCTAGAGAGTCAGAATTTTGCAATAGTGGCGAATATGTGTAGCTCGGGTGTAGGATGAGGGCGAAGGTTCGTTCCCCGAGCTTGTAAGTTGGTTTCCGAACGTTGGAGTCTTGAGTTTAGGGGATCTCCTAAACCAGGGGTCTTGAGTTTAGGAGATCTCCTAAACCAGGGGTCTCCAACCTTGGCAACTTTAAGCCTGGCGGACTTCAACTCCCAGAATTCTTGAGTTTAGGAGTTCTCCTTAAACCAGGGGTCTCCAACCTTGGCAACTAAGTCTTGCGGACTTCAACTCCCAGAATTCTGGGAGTTGAAGTCCACCAGGTTTAAAGTTGCCAAGGTTGGAGACCCCTGTCCTAAACTGAAGATGTTACCTAGCCTGGTAACGAAACATTTGGAAACCAACCCACAAGCTCGGAGAACGAACCTTCGCCCTCAGCCAGAATTTTGACGTCGGGTTGTATGCACATGCATATGCTGTGGTCACATCACTGTTTCATGACAGTTTTGCCAAAAACTAGCATCTACTTGGCTTGCTTAACAACTGTAGGTTCGTTTAACGACTGCCGCAACAAACATCCTAAAATCAGGTTAGTCACCTGACCAATCCCTTTTATGACCGCGATGGGTATACTCCACTACGGTCATAACTCGAGGACTACCTGTATAGGAAATGTGTTAGCTAAAGATGCTTCTTCTTCACCCAGCCTCTAAAAAGGTTCCTGAATGGCCACATTAGCTAGAACGCTGTGAGATGTAGCCATACACCTCTGCAGGGGTCTCCAACCTTGGCAACTTTAAGACTTGTGGACTTCAACTCCCAGAATTCAAAGCTGGCTGAGGAACTTCTGGAGTTGAAGTCCACAAGTCTTAAGGTTGCCAAGGTTGGAGACCCCTGCTCTAGCGGGTACCAAGTTGGAAAAGGGTGAATGACCTTTTAGACATGGAAGGGCACATCTCTGGTAGCATTTGAGGGGATTTTTTTTCCCCCTAATGGAATAGGACCAAGATATTTTTATTTTATTTTTTTAATTCTGCCCCTTCCAGTTTTGTGGCATGTTGGAGATCCTTATTTTTTTTAAGCACTTTAAGCTTGTCTTAGAACTTAAAACAAGCTTAAGGCTGGATTATCATATTTAATCATTTTGCAGGATCTTTAAAAAATATATTTTCTTTCTCTCCTGATGGCAGGAAACCTTGCAACAAAATTTTAGCTATAGTCTTTAGGGATTGTTAGGGATTGCAGGTTGCCCACTTCTTCTCTAGCAGGGAGGTGCCTGGTTCCTAGGCCTCCTGCTGCTTAGATCAAGAAGGTACAGAGATCCTTTGCTTCCTTCTGAACATATCCCCATCAGATGTTCCAGATTATATTGGAGCACAGTGGATGCCCGTAAGCGATGCGGATATACATGCCGGGTCCTGGAGTATCGGCCAAAGCTGAGCCAAGAAGAGCCAGATGCCTCAGGAATGCAGGAAGAGAACCACACAATTGTACACAGTCCTGCTGCCCCTTTAGGTAAGTCCCATCTGGGCCTTTTTTCTAGACTTTTTTTTTAAATAACTTTTTATTGTATTTTTCTCATTAAACAAATATTCATACTATTTACATACCGTAACATTCAAATTCAAATATATTCCATACACTTTAATTATACATTTTACATTTACTTCTATTTTATCTCTTCTTTTTCTGTTTTTTCTATTCTCAATCTAATCGTACCACTTCTTCCATATTGCATAATATTCCGAATCTATTTGTCCTTTCAGTTCAATTGTTAATTTGTCCATTTCGGCACAATCAAATATTTTTTTTATTACTAAACTTTCGGAAGGTATATTCTTTTTTTGCACAAATGCTATTCTTGCTGCTGTTATTATATATAGTATGATATACAATATATTGTTCTTTTATTATATTCCACTTTAACGATCCCTAACAAAAATAACTCTGGGGTATATTCTATCTGAAAACCTGTAATTTTCCTGTATCCGTGAATTTTTACCCAATTTTTTTGTTTCTGAGCATAACCACCATGTATGATAGAAGGTACCTTGCTTTTGACCACATTTCCAACAATTCGGTTTGGGTAAATCTTCGCTAATCTAGAAGGTGCCATGTACCATCGGTAGAACATTTTGTACTGGTTCTCTTTGTACTTTGCCAGTTTGGTTATTTTATAATTTCTATTCCAGACTTTCCCCCAATCTTCCAGTTCAGTGTTATGTCCAATATTTTTTGCCCACACTATCATAACTCCCTTCACTATATCTTCTGCTCTATCAAATTCTAATAAGTAATTATAAATTTTTGTTATTAATTTTTCATCCGGGCCAGTCAGTATTTTATCTAGTTGTTGCGGGACCATCTCAAATCCATACTCATCTTTTATCTTTTTTGTACCGTGATTGAAGTTGCAAATATGGCCACCAATCTTTGATTATACCCTGGTCTTCCAATTCTTGTCTGCTTTTTAAATTCTTGTCTATCTAAAAGGTACATCACCCTGCATAGACATACAACTGACAATATTCACTACGTGACAGTCCTTACGCCTTAGCCATTTCAGGTCTCTAGGTTCCACTGCTTCTGGTTTCTGCTTCTGACATATTGACTGTTTTCAGACCCTAACCTCAGAGACAAGCCACTTCAGGAGGCACCTTCTCCTTTACCACCACTGGAGCGCCACTCTCCAGCACAGAACCCAGGACCTCTGCCACCTCCAGAGCCTGCTGTCTCCAAGCCTAAACCTCTCACTGGAGCGCGCATCAAAGTGCCCAACTACTCCCCTACCCGCCGGCCCCTAGGCGGGGTGTCATCCCGCCCGTTGCCTTCTCCCGGTGAGTACTTGGCAGCCCACATCCATAGGGTGTGGATCACGCATTTTAAAAAAATCAAGGGTTGGCTCTTGAACCAACTCCTGGGACAAAACAATTCACAGAGAGGTAGCACAGAAGTCATGGGGTCTCTTTTTCCTTTTTAGTTTTCCAATTGAGCCACAATGACTTGGATTCATTCATTGCATTAGACCACAATCCAGGGTTGGTTGCATGTGAAACACAACGATAGGCTCAACCCATCCCAAATGTAGGAGAAGGGATGACAGAACCTGGAGGTGGAATAAAAAAGGGGGATCAGCCTAGAATCCCTACATAGCTGTAAGAGAACTAAGTCCAATCTTTTGCTGTTGACCCTTATCTAACTCTAAGCAGTGTCACAGAGGCGCCTTGTAAATACTACTATAAATGTCCCCACTGAATATGGGGAAAGAGTTGAAAACTGGGGTGATAGGTTTGGGCGTTTGTGTCCACAGCACATTCCTGACCAGGAGAGATCCCAGCAGCCAATGTACGTTCGCTCTTCTTAACACCTCCTCTTTTTTCTCTTTCCCTCCCCTTTTTTGCAGGAAGCGCATCATCCATGTCCCATCATATCTTGACTGTGGGTGACCCCGACTTCCCTCCTCCGCGCCGCACACAACGCCTCAGCCCCATGTCACCCAGCAGCAACCCTCGCCCTCGCCGGTCCCCTCTCCCACTCCAAACCCCTGCTAGCAGGACTAGCCCCCCCAGCACCTCTCTCAGGGCAATGCCACCCCTCCCAGACTACCCCACGGCTGGGAACGGCTTCAGGCATCCTTCTACCTCAGCCAGGTGTGACGAGCAGCGGCCCATAGCTACCTCACCCCCTCCCTCGTCCCCCCCTGTGCCACCAGAGCTAGCCTTTGAGCTCAATGTCTCCGACTTGGAATTTGACGACAGCCTTCTGGATGAGCCTTTCCAGGAAGAAGAGTTGGGAGGGCCACGGACATGTCCCCCTTCACCCAGCCTGGGCCTGCCCCAGTTAGATGGGCTGGGCGATGAGAGTGAGGAGGAAGGAGAAGCCGACCGCTACTTCCGCTTCCCGCGTACAGTGGTGACCCGAGACCCACCTCTGCCGCCTTACCCACTAGACCTCCCGCTGCCCCATATCCACCAGCTGGATGGCATAGACGATGGCACTGACAGTGAGGCGGACGCAACGGGGGGTCACCCTTCCACCAAGGGCAAGCAGCCCGAGCCGAGGGTCGAGCGAGAGCTGGCTGGCCCCACTCCAGCTCCAGAGGACTTGCCCTCGGACATTGTGGACTTTGTGCTGAAGAATATGGATGCCCCTGAGAGCAAGGCCAGCCCACCTTCTTGCCTCAGCCCGATGCCACTGCCACCGGCACCTCCTACCTCTGCCAGCCTCAACGGCACTGAGTCAGCCCATCCCAGCCCTGCTCCGGATCCAGCTCCAACCTTAACCCTCAGTTGTGCCCAAGTGCCCTCCACCCCTGAACTGACGACAGTGCTGGGACCTGAGGCACAAAAGCCCAATTCCAGAATCATTCTGGTGAACAAGCTGGCTCAGGTGTGCATGAAAGTTCAAGGCGAGGAAAGCCCATTGGCCACTCAAGACGGGGAACAGGCTTTCAAACCAAACCCCACACCGATGTCCGCTGCTCCCAATCTTGGCACGGTCATTCTGCGGGCACCTCTGGGCCTGACTCCTAACCCTTTGCCCACTTGGACGATCCGGGGCCCAGTACTTAGCATGGTACCCATGATGAACGTGATGGGCACCACATCTCAGGCTGTTGGTGGTGGGCAGTTGGCACTGAGTACCCCAGCTCTGGTGACGCCTTCCCTGGGGCTCCAGCAGACTTGTCTTCTTCAGCCTGTCGCCATGAATTCTGGTGTGCTTAGTATCCCTGGCTTGGTGTCTTTGCCCGGCCCTCGCCCAGCCATCCGGGTCAAGAGAGTTTCCACCTTTGTCGGAAATGTGCCCGTCAAGAAGATGAAAGTGGACGGAGTTAATGACGAGGGGCTCCCTCCTGTATCCCCAATAGTTACTCCTGATCACTTGGCAAATAATTGCATTTCTGGCAGTACAATGGGTCCTGGGTAAGTATCGGCATCTTAGCTATTCCTGACATTGGATAACCATTTGTCTGAAGTGGTGTAGGGTTTCCTGCCTAAGCAGGGGGTTGGACTAGAAGACCTCCAAGGTTCCTTCCAACTTTGTTATTCTATTCTATTTTCTGTTCCTCCCATGTTAATTACCGTATTTTTCGGAGTATAAGACGCACCTTTTCCCCCCTAAAAGAGGGTGGAAATATTGGTGCATCTCATACACCGAATACAGCTATTTTTGGCCTCCCGAAGCCCCGCCCCCGCATCCCATTTTTGCAAAAAATTGGCCCGTTTTTGCAAAAAACGGGGCATGCAGAGGGTTTGGGAGGCCTGCAGAGTGCTCCTGGGGACCATGGGGTGGGGAACAAAAACTTTTTTTTCTTACTTACCTCTTCGAAATCTTATACACCGGTGCGTCTTATAGTCCGAAAAATACGGTACATACAGTGTTTCTCCGAAAGTAAGTCCTAGCTTGATTTTTACACATGTGCCCAATATAAGCCCTACACTCAAAATAAGCCCTAATTAAGACCCCACCCACTCCAGGGTGCCGGGTAAAAATTAAGGTAGGGTGAGGATGGGGGGTTTAAGCTGCCCTACTATTTACCTTTGGACAGTTGCAGCCAGGCCTCACACACACCGACACCTGCCTTGCTGGCGCATTTCTTCTGAGGCCAGCAAGGCTTTCCTGAAGGCCTCTGCAACCGATAACAGATCGATCCGGAGCTCTGTTATCGGCTGCAGAGGCCTTCAGGAAAGCCTTGCCAGCCGCAGAAAAGTTCCCGAAGGCCTCTAACAGCAAAAAGGAAGCCGGGACGACATGCGCAAGTGAGGTGAGTCAGTGGACGATATCCCCCCCCCCCCTTGAAAATAAGACCTGGTCCCTTTTTGGGTGGCCTAAAAATATAAGACAGGGTCTTATTTTGGGGGGAACACAGTAGAAGTTGTGTTGAAACCAAAACCACACATGAGTTTGTAATAAGACCCAGCAGATCCAAAGAGAGTATGCTACAATAGCTGTGAGATACATGTTTCCAGATGTCCCATCTTCTCTGGACTCAATGCTAGCACAGTGTTAAATCTAGCATCTAGAAAATGTCTCCTAGCTTGGATCTCTGTTTAACAAGCTCCACCCATTATACTGCGCCACGATGGCGCAGTGGTTAGAGTGCAGTACTGCAGGCTACTTCTGCTGCCTGCCGGCTGCCTGCAATTTGGCAGTTTGAATCTCACCAGGCTCAAAGTTGACTCAGCCGTCCATCCTTCTCCGAGGTGGGTAAAATGAGGACCCAGATTGTTGGGGGCAATATGCTGACTCTGTAAACCTCTTGGAGAGGGCTGTAAAAGCACTGTAAAGCAGTATATAAGTCTAAGTGCTATTGCTTTTACGTCTCGTCCTGCCTCTGGTGCTTTGGAGAAAAAAATAATAATAGGATCTACCTCGTTCTAACCCAGCACCAACTGCAATCTATCACAGACAGGGAGAAGCTGTTCACACGTATTCTCCCTGCCTTGTTCGCTTCCTGATCAAATTGCTGTGTTACTATGTCCAGAGCTTGAAGGAAGTCCAGCTAGAGTTGCAAGGATTTTCTAGATGCTTTTATTTGATTCTGATCTCATCAAGAGCCTGTTACCTACCTTTCATTTTTCTCTCTGTTCATTTTTGTTTTTGAGACTCTAAAGCAGCGGTTCTTAACCTTCTTATTGGTGCGCACCCCCTTGAATCTGAAAATAAGCTCTTGCACCCCCTTAAAAATGTGTGTATATTTTTTATTTAAGAAAAAACATTTATTGCATAAACAAATGCTCTGTTTATTTACAATATATATTACTATATAACTATATATATATATATATATATGACGAGAGCTAAATAGCTCGAAATAGATCTATAATAGTCTCCCTTTATTTTCATTTATCAGCAAAAAATGCTACATCCATCCATCCATCCATCATATTATATTATATTATTATATTATATTATATTATATTATATTATATTATATTATATTATATTATATTATATTATATTATATTATATTATATTATATTATATTATATTATTATATTATATTATATTATATTATATTATATTATATTATATTATATTATATTATATTATATTATATTATATTATATTATATTATTATATTATATTAATTATATTATATTATTATTATATTACTATATAACATAAAAACACGGTCGCCTCGTTCGTTGTTTTTTAAATTTTTGAAATTTCTCTCGCACCCCTGGAAATGCTCTCTTGCACCCCCAGGGCTGCACGCACCCCAGGTTAAGAACTGCTGCTCTAAAGGAATCAGGAGTTGGATACCTCCAAATCGCCCCTCCCCACATCAATATTCAGTTTATGAATATTGGCGGGGTGATTCAGAGACCATTGAATACCTTAGGTCTCCCCCATGTATGTATGGTTTGTATGTTTTTAAATATTTCTAAATTGTTATTAATTTATTAATATTGTTTTACAGTTGTTCTTTACATGTTGTACGCCGCCCTGAGTCCCCAGGGAGTAGGGCAGTATATAAGAACACTAAATAAAATAAATAAATAAAATAAGTGAATAAAAATCCCTCTCTTCATGGCGGAGGAAAAAGTGAATGGAGACAGACACTTTTATTACATGGCTGTACAGCTTTGTGTTTTTTTTAAAAAAAATCATAAATGGTCTTGGAACCAATTTTGGGGAAGAGAACCTATATATGTTTTATGTTAGTAAAGAGAATGTGTCAGTAAGGTTTGACATTCCAGTGGTGTGTACAAATTTCTTCTAACGCAGTATAAACCAATTTTGAAACGTCAGGGAAAAAATGCAGCAAACTCCAATTCCCAGTCACCTTGATCTCTTTGAGTCAGCTACTGGGTGTCGGGAGCCTTAGTCGCTCGCAGCTGCATGATTGGCTGAAGGCAGCTACACCGTCGGTCGGCTTCAGTATCAGCAGCCTTGCAGAAATATCTAAATGGCATTGGTTTCCCTCACCCAAAGTGTCTACAGGTAGTCCTCGACTTACGACCACGGTTGAGCCCAGAATTTACGTTGCTAAGTGAGAAATTCGTCAAGTGAGTTTTGGCCACATTGAACGACTTTTCTTGCCACTGTTATTACAAGTGAATCACCGCCGTTGTTCGGTTAGTAACACGGTTGTGAAGTGAATCTGGCTTCCTCGTTGAATTTGCTTGTCGCAAAAGGGGATCGCATGACCCCAGGACACTGCGACCGTCATACAGATGAACCAGTCGCCAAGCGTCTAGATTTTGATCACATGGCCATGGGGGTGCTCCGGCGGTCGTAAGTCACTTTCTCCCCCCCCAGTGCCGTTGTAGTTTTGAACGGTCCCTAAATGAACCGTTGTTAAGTCGAGGACTGTCTGTATTTATGCAAGCGTGTGTGCATGCGTATGCGATGTATTGAAATGGCCCCTTTGCCCTACAGCATTGGGAGGGTACGGATGAAGACGCCCACCATAAAGGGCGTCCTAAACCTGGATGCATTCAAAGAGGAGACGAGCATCGTCAGCGAAAATGAGCTGTAAGTTGTATTGGCTTCAAGCTATAGGAACCCTGGAGTTTATTTGCTTGCTTGCTTGCCGGCCCTTAATCTTTCATTTCCGATGTTTCTTCAGGTCTCCGATGGAGCATTCTCCTTCCTTGGCAGCATTGCATTCCCATCCTGGATCCCCGGAGCAGATCAAGTCTGTGCTGGAACACGTCTGGCATAGATACGCAGGTAGAGCCCTCTGCTTACGTCCGGTTTAGTGAAAGGGCTCAAGGAATGTTGGGGGCTCTTGATAAATATATTCAAGGACACTCACATCAGTCTTCGGTATGGTCCTACACCAGCATAAATTCAAAAAATAAAAATGGCAGTTTTTACCCAACCCCTGGGGATAACCAGCCTAAGGTTGGTGGCCGAGGTGGCGGCCAAGGAGCCGAGGTGGCGCAGTGGTTAAAAGCAGCACTGCAGCCTATTTCAGCTGACTGCTAGTTCAGCAGTTCAGCGGTTCAAATCTCACCGGCTCAAGGTTGACTCAGCCTTCCATCCTTCTGAGGTTGGCAAAATGAGGACCCAGATTGTTGGGGGCAATATGCTGAACTCTGTAAACCGCTTAGAGAGGGCTGTAAAGCACTATGAAGTGGTATATAAGTCTAAGTGCTATTGCTAATGTGGAAATGACATGGAGGTCTGAGAATTCATTTGCTCTTAAAATTTAGTGGGTGGTAGTCCTGAAACTGCCATTCAGCCTAACCCTTGTGTATCCTCTTGGACCCGCCCTGCGCCTCCTTCACACACCCCATTCACCCTCCCCGATCCTCACTACACCTCTGTGACCCTCACCATGCCTCCTTCCACCATACTTCCCTTGCATCCCCCTGCACCCTGGCCTCACCACACTTCCCTCACCCAGCATCAGCCACTCACCTCCCTGCCATCCCTGCTTGCAAGCCACCTGGGACTTTCAATTTCCTGCCTGCTTCCCCAATGATTTGCCTATGGGAAGATGGCAGGAAGTCGCCTTGCCTAGCAACTGTGGGATCCAGTTCATAACAGCAGTGGGACTGCAGGGATTGCTGACGCTAAGCAATCCAGTCGTGCTTTGCAACCACATCACTCAGCAATGGAAATTGCCATTGTAAGTCGAAGGCTATTTGTATAAATGCAGAAAATTGAAATGTGTACACAATGCATTCGTCAGCAGAATAGAATAGAATAATAATAGAATAGAATAGGGAATAATAATAATAATAAGAAAATAGGGAATAGAATAGAATAGAATAGAATAGAATAGAATAGAATAGAATAGAATAGAATAGAGTGGCGCAGTAGTTAGAGTTCAGTACTGCAAGCTACTTTAGCTGACTGTGATTCAGCACTTCAACTGTTCAAATCTCACCGGCTCAGGGTTGACTCAGCCTTCCATCCTTCCAAGGTAGGTAAAATAAGGACCAAGATTGTTGGGAGCAATGTAAATATACATTGCTTAATGGTGTAAACCGTTTAGAGAGTGCTTGCACCATGAGGCGGTATATAAATCTCATAAATAAATGAATAGAATAATAATAATAGAATAGAATAGAATAGAATAGAATAGAATAGAATAGAATAGAATAGAATAGAATAGAATAGAATAGAATTCTTTATTGGCCAAGTGTGATTGGACACACAAGGAATTTGTCTTCGGTGCATATGCTCTCAGTGTACATAAAAAGACCAGATACATTTGTCAAGAATCATAAGGTACTAAACACTTAATGATAATCATAGGGTACAAATAAGCAATCAAATCATACTAGGAAACAATATAGATCGTAAGGATACAAACAACAGCCCCATGATCACGTGATCAAAATTCAGATGCTTGGCAACTGGTCCACACTTATGACCCTTGCTGTGCCCCAGAGTCATGTGATTACCTTTTGCGATTTTCTGACAAGCAAAGTCAATGGGGAAGCCAGATTCACTTAACAATGGGGTTGCTAATTTATCCACGGTAGTGACTCACTTCGCAACTGTGGCAAGAAAGGTGGTAAAATGGGGCAAAACCCCCACAAATGTCTCACTTAATGACAGAAGTGTTGGGCTCAATTGCGGTCGTAAGTCGAGGACTACCTGTATTTTTTGGCCCTTCCGTGTCCCACTCCATTATCCAAGATCTTGACAAAGGCAGTCTCCATAGAGTGTACAAAAACAACAACAAGGATTTGGGTCTCTCTTTTGCCTCTAGGAGATCTTTCCAGCTCAGACGAAGACAATCTGAAACAGGAGGACAAAGAAAATGAGATGCCCCGCAAAACGCAGCCCCACTTGAGTTTTGAGATCACCAGCGAAGATGGCTTTAAAGTGCAGGCTGACAGCATTGATGGTGAGGAGGGGACCAGCCTTGGCAGAATTCCTTTAACCATTCTCTTCGGTGCTCTGTACCGCCTGCAAAGCTCCCTCAATAATGGTGGATTAGTACGGAGGGGTTACATTTTCTTGGGGTGCCGGTGGAAGTCACGGGAGGCTTGCTTGAGAATCCTTTGGAGTTCCTAGAAGTACCCCAAGTACTTCTGCCGATCCCCTTACATTGATAGGCCAGATTATATTTGCAGTGAATTGTCTAGGCCAGGGATGGCGAACCTATGGAACGTGTGCCACAGGTGGCATGCGGAGCCATATCTGAGGGAATGTGAGTCGTTGCCCTATGTCAGCTCCAGCACGCATGTGCGCGCTGGCCAGCTGACTTTAGGCCTTCTTTTTGGCCATTTTCGCTCTCCCCAAGCTTCAGGAAAGCCTCCTGAACCCTGGGGACGGTGAAAAACGGCCCAATGGCCCACCCGGAAATTCAGAAACGAACTTCCGGTTGGGCCGTTTTTCGCCGTCCCCAGGGCTCAGGAGGCTTTTCTGAAGCCTGGGAATGGCGAAAAACGGCCCAATGGGCCTATCGGAAGTCCGGAGGCTTCAGTGAGGCCTGTGTGCATGCACGGGGGGGGGGGGGCAGAGCGGGAGGGGTGCGCATGCACGGGGCAGCGTGGGGGTTGTGTGCATGCACGGGGAGAGGGGGCACGCGCGCACCCTTTTGGCACACAAGCCAAAAAAGGTTCGCCATCACTGGTCTAGGCCTCTCCTAATATAATAATTCATTTGTTGTTGTTGTGCTTAATGACCCCATAATCCCTTGCGGGGTGGAGTTGGGTCACTGAATGGAGCTGAGTGTTTACTGGCCGGATGCCTTTCCTGTCGCCAATGCGGAGTTTTTGCAGCAGATATAGTATAGTATAGCCTTTATTGTCATTGTACATCATGTATACAATGAAATTGGTTATATATGTTTATATATATATATATATAATCTCATTGTGCCCAGAGAGAGAAATACCAGCCTCTACCTAGAATCGAACTCAAAGCCTCCTGATTGTGAGGCAAGAGCTCCACCTCTAGGCCACCGCACCACTCAATATAATAATTCATTTGTGTTCTGTCTATATTCAGGTGCCTGGAAAGCAGTGATTGAGAAGGTCCAGGAAACTCGCACCAATGCCCGGCTCAAACACCTGTCCTTTGCAGGTAATAAAAGTTCTATACCCATTGGGATTTTTCTGCCTTTTCCATTTGAAGGGAATAAGCTACAGGAGGGAAAGGTAGATTAGCATAGCTTTAGGCTTTTTTCTGTGCAAGCAGGACTTCTTGGGATCAGGCCTGGGGTGCCGAATTGCACGTACCTATTTTTCCTTACAGGGATGAATGGAGTGAGAATGTTGGGGATGCATCATGATGCTGTCATCTTCCTGGTGGAGCAGCTGTACGGTGCCAAGGCCTGCCACAAGTATAAATTCCGATACCATCAGCACGAAGGCGAGGAAGAGGAGCTGCCTCTCAATCCTCACGGTTGTGCCCGGGCTGAAGTTTATGTCAGGTGGGCGAATAACTTTCCTTTTGATTTGGTAATAGCCAATACTCCTTGACTTAGGACCATAATTGGGGCTGGAAAAATTCAACGTTAATTGGACTGCATTTTGCTGCAGTCGTTAAGCGAGACATCACATAATTAGGATTTGCGACCTTCCCGGCCAGCTTCTCCATTGTCGTAAACCAGCTGAGAAAGTTGCAAATTTATTTATTTATTTTGTGAGATTTGTATACCGCCTCACAGTGCAAGCACTCTCTAAGCGGTTTACACCAGTAAGCAATGTATATTTTATATTGCCCCCAACAATCTGGGTCCTCATTTTACCTACCTCGGAAGGATGGAAGGCTGAGTCAACCTTGAGCCGGTGAGATTTGAACCGCTGACCTGCGGATCAGTGTCAGCTAAAGTGGCCTGCAGTACCTGCCTCTAACCGCTGCGCCAACTTCGGCTCTTAATGGTGATCGTGTAAGCCTGGGACAGTGCAGTTACCATAAATGCGAGCCATGTACCCAGATCGTGAACACTGCCCACAGGAATGCTGCTATGGTTATAAGTGCAAGGACTGGTCATAAGTCACCTTTTTCAGGTTGTTGTAACTTTGAGTGATTGCTAAATGAATAGTCCATAAGTCGAGGCCTACCTGTATTTGAAGCCTGTGCAGCAACAGAAAACGGTTCCTGATCCAGTAGATTTTGGAAAGCAGGCTAGAATGCGTGAGAAAAGGTGACTGAAAGGACAGAGAATCCACTTGGGTTCTGAACTACCCTCTATTCTTTCTCCTTCAGGAAATGCACCTTTGACATGTTCAACTTCTTAGCATCTCAGCATCGTGTGCTTCCTGAGGGTGGCCCTTACGATGAAGAAGAAGATGAAGTGCAGCTGAAATCTACCAGGTAAAAGAGGCCCTCTCGGTTTCATTGTCCTGGAGTTGGGGTAGACATCATGTCGTCTGTTCTGACTCTTGTGTTGGGTAATGTCATGTCCAGCAGCTATGTGCAACCAAGAAAACTCGATTCTCATCATCAGGCTTAAAAGAGAAAAGGGGCTTATGTTACAGAAAACTAGTACGGAGTTGGCTACCCAATTTCCTAATAAAGAAGGAATGCGTTGTTTTAAATTTGACGATTTTGCAGGCCACGATTTTTTTCCAGCTTTTACGGCATTCATTATAGACACAGATTTATTCATGAGGAGAGAACAATAATTGAAATCAGGTTAATTAACTCTTAGATTTCTGATTTCAATAGAGCTGCATGATAGCTTATAATTAGACCTGGATTAAACCTAACATTTATTTATTTATTTATTTATTTGGTATTCTTATATGCCGCCCAACTCCCGGAGGACTCCGGGCGGCGTACAACAGAAAAGATACAAGAAACCAATTTATAAATATACATTTAAAAACAAATATAAAAATTAAAACCGTAATATTAAAAAACATCCAATATCCATTCAACAGTCATACATACTTGGGGTGAGCTCACTGGATTACGCTCTACCTTCAGCCTGCAGGAAAAGCCATGTCTTAACAGCCTTCCGGAAGGCCAGCAGAGTGGGGATAGTTCGGGTCTCTGGGGGAAGTTGGTTCCAGAGCACGGAGCCTGCCACAGAGAAGGCTCTCCCCCTAGGGCCCGCCAGCCGGCATTGCTTAGCCGATGGGACCTGGAGGAGGCCAACTCTGTGGGCCCTAACCGGTCGAAGGGAAGTGTGAGGCAGAATGCGGTCCTGGAGATAACCTGGTCCTAAGCCATGAAGGGCTTTAAAGATGGTGATCAACACCTTGAATCGGACCCGGAGACCGATGGGCAACCAATGCAGCTGGCGGAGTACAGGTGTCACGTGGGTGTACCTAGGCACACCCACCACAGCACGCGCAGCCGCATTTTGCACCAGCTGAAGTCTCCGGATACTCTTCAAGGGTAGCCCCATGTAGAGCGCGTTGCAGTAGTCCAGGCACGAGGTGACAAGGGCATGAGTGACCGTGAGTAGAGCCTCCTTCTCCAAGTATGGCCGCAACTGGTGCACCAGGCGAACCTGTGCAAAGGCCATGTATTATTATAGACTAGGCTGCAAAATCCCAGTTACTGATTTTATTTTGGGATGGATATGAAACATGTAAACTTTTTTTAAAGTGCTTTTTCTTCTTTAGCCAATAAAACTAAAAGCCTGAATATCCTGTATCCCTAATAACAATCTTTCTGTCGCATCTGTACAAAAGTATTGCTCTAAAAAAGGGGGGGATCTTTTCTGCCCCAAATCTTATGCCTATTCACAAGATCCTATGTAATAGCTTTGAAAGAGCCAATCATGTGCTTGTGTGGTTTAGGGCCTGATCTGATCTATTATATCTTAGGCGAGCCACCAGCTTGGAGCTACCCATGGCCATGAGGTTTCGGCACCTGAAGAAAACTTCCAAAGAGGCTGTGGGAGTGTACAGGTAATGCTTCAAAGGGACCACAGAATATAGAGTTGGAAGGGACCTTGGAGATCTTTTAGTCCACCCACCCACCCCCGTTCAAGCAGGAAACCTTATACCATTTCAGACAAGTGGTTGTCCAATCTCTTCTTTAAAATCTCCATTGTTGTAGCACCCACAATCTCTGGAAGCAAATCGTTCCACTGATTAAATTGTTCTAACTATCAGGAAATTTCTCCCTATTTCTAGGTTGGTTCTCCCCTTGATTAGTTCCCATCCATTGCTTCTTGTCCTGCCTTCAGGTGTTTTGAAGAATAACTTTGACTCCCTCTTCTTTGTGGCAACCCCTTAGATCAGGGGTCTCCAACCTTGGCAACTTTAAGACTTGTGGACTTCAGCTCCCATAATTCCTCAGCCAGCTTCAGGGATCTCCAACCTTGGCAACTTTAAGACTTGTGGACTTCAAGCCTTGCTGCCTGAGGAATTCTGGGAGTTGAAGTCCACAAGTTTTAAAGTTGCCAAGGTTGGAGACCCCTGCCTTTGATAGTGGAAGACTGCTATCATATCATCCCTAGTCCTTCTTTCCATTAAGCTAGAACCTATCCAATTCCTGCAACTGTTCTTCATATATTTTACCCTCCAAATCATCCCTTGTTTAGGTCTTCCAAAGGGTAGGCAAAACTGTGTCCTGTAATTGTTCCGGGATCTGAGAGCGCAAAAGTCCTACCAACTCCCTGGGTTAATTCATATGCCCTCTGTTAGTTTTCACCTGTCAAGATGTTCTCTCCGTTTTAGGTCAGCCATCCATGGGCGAGGCTTGTTCTGCAAGCGCAACATTGACGCGGGCGAGATGGTGATTGAGTACTCCGGCATTGTCATCCGTTCGGTGCTCACCGATAAGCGTGAAAAGTACTACGACAGCAAGGTATGCTGCTGAAGAAAGGGTAAAGGAAAGGGGGATGCATGCTGGGAAGGAAGCATGGTTGCCAGCTTGTCCCAAAGGTGCTTTTTCAAGAGTCAATTGGACTGTCTTTCTTTGTTTCTTCCTTGAAGATGTTTTGCTTCTCCTTCAAGAATGACCTCATTCTGACTGAGGTCAGAACTGAAGAAGTTTCTTGGATGAGAAGCAAAAGGTCTTCAAGGAACAAACAAAGAAAGTCCAGGTGCCTCTTGAAAAAGCACCTTTGGGACAACCATGATCTGGATGACTGAGAATCTCCATAGACAAGATGCCACCTTGTTCTCCCCTTATCTCCGTTGGGTTCTTGATGTTCTCTGAGCATGCTTCTCTTCCTGCATTATCAAGTTAGCTAACCTCATCAGCAAGGTGTTTGCCCAACAATGGAAAAATGAAGAGATCCCTGCAGAGGGAAGAAAGTGTTATAAAAAAATATTAGAATGTGCTGAGATGGGTAGATTAACACTTAAAAGAAAAGGAAGAAACAGATAGTAAAAATACTTTTTAACATGGGACTTGTTCTACCAATGGATAACCAACAGAAACAGAGGTTAGAAACTAAAAAGATTAAAAAGATAACAAAAATGTTTGTAGTGAAAATTCTCAAGATGGATAAACTAATTGTATTATTACTTTGTGATTAATATTGATATGTTTATTATGATTATTGTTGTATCTCTACTTAAAACTAATCGTGCCCAGACAATACGCTGTTCAGATAGATATGGAACTTTTTATGTTTACTAAAAAAAAGGATCAATAAAACATGTTTGCAAAAAAAAAAAAAAGTTAGCCAACCTCATCATCACAAGCTTGTGGTTCCCCATTCAAACTTTCTGTCCATTGGGCGGAACTCATTTCCAACTTTTCTCCTCCTTCACGAGGACTAGGGCCCCAAATTCTCCACAACCAAGAATCCAACGACACAACCCTGAGCTCCATGGATTCTCCACAGGGGCCACTCTTTAACTCTCCTTTCCTTCCTTGCAGGGCATTGGATGCTACATGTTCCGCATTGATGACTTCGATGTGGTGGATGCCACGATGCACGGCAACGCCGCCCGCTTCATCAACCACTCCTGCGAGCCCAACTGCTACTCCCGCGTGATCCACGTCGAAGGCCAGAAGCATATTGTCATTTTCGCCCTGCGCCGGATCTTTCGGGGCGAAGAACTCACCTACGACTACAAGTTCCCCTTCGAAGACGCCGGCAGCAAACTCCCTTGCAATTGTGGAGCCAAACGTTGCCGTCGTTTCCTCAACTAAAGACTGGTCCCTCACTTGGCTTTCCAGATCCATACGCTTGCCCAGCCTCTTCCCGGTGTCAGCGGGTGGCCGGGCCAAGTGGATGGAAGGGGAGCTTAATCATGGCATAACTTTTTGGCGGGCTGCTGCATTGCTGACTCATCCCTTTTAATTCCTTGAAGCGTGTGACTCCAAGGACCTCAATCATCTCCAAAGAGCATCAGGGATGCCTGTGTTGTGGGTGATGAGGGAAAGCTCTTAGCGGCAGCTCGGTCTTTATTTTTTTTTTATTTTTTTGTGGCTTGAAATTATGAGACGCAGAGATCCAGGGCAAAAATGCGGGAAGAATCGCCTCTTATTTGTGCCCCCCCTTCTGCTTCATAGACCTCTTTCCCTTCCTGCTCTTCTTCCTCCCGCACCTCCCCAACCCTGTGGGGCGAGAACAATCTTTTATTTTGTACTTTTAAACTTCGTGGTTTTTCCTCCTTCCTCCAAGATGATCCTCTGTTTTAAAGAAGAAGAAAAAAAAATACATCAAACCCAGGAGGATGTAAATAGTTGTACAAATTTCTAAACCTGTTTATTTTCTATGCACTTTTTTATTTAAGATGCTCAGTCAACTCAGACGGGAAAGGGTTGGATTCTTGTTGGTATAATTTTAAATAAAAAGCAATTTTGACACAAGATGGTGCCCTCTATGGCTTCAGTTGCTTTAAATTTCAGGATGGATGAGAATGTGTGAATGTACGAGGGTGAGTCAAAGAGTAATGCTATTTTATTTTATTATTTATTTTATTTTGTGAGATTTATATACCGCCTCACAGTGCAAGCACTCTCTAAGCGGTTTACACCGGTAAGCAATGCATAATTACATTGCCCCCAACAATCTGGGTCCTCATTTTACCTACCTCAGAAGGATGGAAGGATGAGTCAGCCTTGAGCCGGTGAGATTTGAACCGCTGACCTGCGGATCAGTGTCAGCTAAAGTGGCCTGCAGTACCTGCTTCTAACCGCTGCGCCACCTCAGCTCTTTTTTGTTGACTGTTCTTTGAGCCACTTCTTCACTGCAGTTTTCACTTCCTCCTCACTGGAATAATAATCCTCCATACTCACCAGATTTAGCGCCTGCAGACTATCATCTCTTCGGCCCCATGAAAGAGGGTTTGAGAGGCAAACATTATTCCAGTGACGAGGAAGTGAAAACTGCAGTGAAGAAGTGGCTCAAAGAACAGTCAACAGAATTTTACCAGGCAGGGATACATGCTCTCATTCGAAGGTGGAACATTGCTATTGAGAGAAACGGCGACTATGTTGAGAAGTAGGGATGTGATCCACAGAGGACCAGCTTCATTTTGATGTATGCTACATGTTCCTGTGTTGGTAATTATACCTGTCCTAAAGAAAATGGCATTTTGTTTTGACTCACCCTCGTAGAAGAAAACCTCTCTGGAGAGAGAGAGAGGTGGTTCTGTGATTTAATGAACTTTCCTTGGTTATAACAGAATTGAGAATACACAAGTTGTGACTATAATTGAACCAGCTATTTACAGTGACTTATAAATTAAGTTAGTGTGTGACCATGCACAATTTTACAACCTTTTTTTTTTTGCTGTGGTCGTTAAGTGAACCCATTGTTCACTATAGGTCGTTGTTGTTGTTGTTTTGCCAGAAACCAGAAGTAAACACCGGTTTCTGGTAAAAACATAGACTATGGTCACTTAACTACAGGACACTACAAAGGCTGCGCTTTAAATACGGGCTGATTGCCGAGTGCCCAAAATGCAGTCATGTGATTGAAGAAGAAGAACATGGATATTGGATCTTCAAATCCATGTCAAAAGCAGCTTTTTCTGGGTCTGTTGTAGCTTTGTACAGTTGATAAGTGATCAGTTGTAAGTTGAGGATTACCTACTGAATTTTCTCAAGTAAGCCTCAATATAATTGCTGCCTGAAAGGGCTTACTGGCCTCCTTCCACCAAATGCTCTGAGCATACAAGCCTTGTTTGAACTGGCCTCTCTAGGTTGTTTCCCCTAAAAACAAAACCCTCAGAGCAATGAGCCAGGATTTTAAAGAATTCAGACATTACAAGCCATACAAACTCAGTGACATACAGTTGTACTTCCAAACATTTTTGTACAGCTGGGCTGGCATTTCCACATTACTTGGGAACTTAGGTACATATCCTCTCTAGTACTAGCTGGCTGTGGAATTCTGGGAGTTGAAGTCCACAAGTCTTAAAGTTGCCAAGTTTGAAGACCTCTGATTTAGATGAAGTCACCTATACAAATTGTTTTGCAATTTGGAGCTGTAACAGAATAACAAAGTGAACATTTGGTCCTACTCCCTGCTCCCAAAAAAAATGACTTATGATCTGTTCTCGCACTTAGGACCATCATAGCATCCCCAGTGTCACATGATCAAAATTTGGGCACTTGGCAACTGGCATGTATTTACAATGGTTGTAATTTCCCAGGGTTATGTATATAGCATTTAGTCAAAATAAGAGTTGGAAGGGAACTTGGAGGTCTTCTAGTCCAACCCCCTTTATACCATTTCAGACAAGTGCAGTCTCTTCTTAAAAACGTACAGTGATGAAGCACCCATAACTTCTGGAGGCAAGTCGTTCCACTGATTAATTGTTCTGTCAGGAAATTTCTCCTTAGTTCTAGGTTGCTTCTCTCCTTGATTAGTTTCCACCCATTGCTTTTTGTCATGCCCGCAGGTGCTTTGGAGAATAGCTTGACTCCCTCTTCTTTGTGGCAGCCCCTGAGATATTGAAACACTGCTATCATGTCTCCCCTGGTCCTTCTTTTCATTAAACTAGACATACCCAGTTCCAGCAACCGTTCTTTATATGTTTTAGCATCCAGTCCCCTAGGTATACCAGTGTTTTTCAAATTGCGGACTTCAATTCCCCAGAGTCCTGCTGGCTGGGGAATCATTGAAGTCCACATATCATTAAAAAATCTGCCCCCTTTTTTAAAGGGGCGTATATAAGCGCAACACTGTGCCTACCGTCCCTGTCCTACTGTCCTATTGTCCTCTTTTATCATTACTCATTATTTATTACTTTTTATTTATTTTGTGAGATTTATATACCGCCTCACAGTGCAAGCACTCTCTAAGCGGTTTACACCAGTAAGCAATGTATATTTATATTGCCCCCAACAATCTGGGTCCTCATTTTACCTACCTTGGAAGGATGGAAGGCTGAGTCAACCTTGAGCCGGTGAGATTTGAACCGCTGACCTGCGGCTCACAGTCAGCTAAAGTGACCTGCAGTACTGCCTCTAACCGCTGTGCCACCTCGGCTCTTATTATTACTTACTATTTGCTTATTATTACTTACTTTTCACTTTTACTTTTTTACTTGTTTATACAAACTACTACTATCCTATATATGTTTGACAAATAAATAAATAAAATAAAATAAAATAAACATCACTTTAAAACACCGATGCGGGCCGCACTCGGATAAAAGATGGGGGGGGGGGAGAGACACAGTTCCGCACATGACTCCCTTTAAAAAAAGAACTACAACTACCGGCATCCTCTTCTCCGACGAGAAATAAAATCCCAGCATGCGGCGGGGTGGGCGTGATTTCGCCCTGTTGATTTCAAAAACTAGACTGCAAAGTTATAGAATCGCAAAGGACTTGAGCTGGATCCGGAATTTAAAAAAAAAAAAATCCAGGACATTCCAATTACAGCCTTCTTGGTTTTTATTTCTTGGATTTGCTTTTGCCTAATCGTGACCGAGAGCAATTGTTAGCAGTTTTATTGTCCTCGGGGTGAGCTTGCAGATTGCTACGCCTTGTATCTCATTCGGATTGGCTTCCTTGCTTTCTGCGAGTCAGAGAATGCAACCGGGTGCCGGCATCTCCTCGGCGACTTCCGCACTACAAGTCCTATAAACCACAACTATTTTTTTTTTAAAAAAAGCAAAACCAGCAGAGGACTTGTAGTCCAAAGCGACCTGCGAGATCACTTTAGGCCATGGATCCCCAAACTTGGCAACTTTAAGACTTGTGGACTTCAATTCCCAGAATTCTCCAGCCAGCAAAGCTTGAAGTCCACAAGTCTTAAAGTTGCCAAGTTTGAAGACCTCTGCTTTAGGCCATTCATAGACAGCGTGTACCTCTATTCACGTCTATAGCCTCTTGAAAAAGCACCTTTTGGGATGCCTCTAATTGCAAAACACGCTTCCACTGATCCATTCCTAACCATGGGCTGCTTTGCTCGTTTTAACCAGGGTTGGGCTTTTTGCACGGGCGGAGACTGCGGGTCGTGGCTCCCTTCTGTTCCCACGTGCTGGGCCAATCCAGAAAACGTGAATCCCCAACAGCCGCGTTCAGAAGACCCTGCCTGCGCCCCCCCCCCCCCCGCGTCAGAGGTGCCCGCTTTCTCTGGCGCCTTCGTGGCCTCCGATCTCTCCTTTGGCATTTCCCAGCAGCTTGCGGACTACAGCTCCCAGAATTCCTGGCTGCT